>JARHVA010010492.1:17500-80000 GCA_037957365.1 Torreya grandis | reverse complement strand
AATAACCATTTTAGACTAGATGCAATTGATGAAGGAACTACCATCCCTTATTTAGTGAGTTTGCAATCCCACAAGGGGCTATAACACCTATCTATTTGAGCTGCCACAAAAACTAAACCTTTAGCAAGTTTCACCTTGAAATGAGGCTACAATAACATATATGTTGAGCTAACACAACAAAAATTATGAATAAAACATCTCTTGAACACTAATTACCTACCAATCTGATGGAGATATAAAGTATATCAGCTCTCTTTACCTCTTCACACTTAATGTATCCAAAGCCACCTTTTAGATCACCATAGACCTCTTCACTCATCCTTAATCTGAAAGATAACTATTATGACATTAAAAAAATGACCCATAATTCATACAAACATTCCTCAATCTGATATACTAATCAACTCATCTATTGGGAACTTGACCTCTCCATTGCTCCACCAATCTCACAATCACACTTATCTTACAAGTCTTCTCAAAAGTCTAGAAATCATCATATTTAACTTCATTATTTATATAGCCTCCATGAATTATCATTAACACAATAATATTTTTCATCCAAGACACATACCTCCACCCTTGATACATCTTACATGGGTGACACTTAAGCACAACTCTCTTTCAAATAGGCCTAAGCCACCTTTTAGATCTTATGATGACCTATTCATCTCTTTTTGAATTATTCAAGAATAATAAGAACAAAATAAAAATTTAAAACATATGGACCCATTCCACATGATATATATGTCCCCATTAAGTTCCAAAAACCATTACATTACCCTTCTATTTAAGTATAATTTTCTCAAACAATACTATGTGCACATAGTCATCATAAATAAATACATAGTCAACTTGTAAAACTTTATTCATACTACATATTATTTTTCAATACTTCATAATTTAATTAGATCATCCTAAAATATTCTAAGAAAATCCCAAATAGATAATTCATCATGTGACATTGAAACAATATCAGAACAAGCTCAAATATCCTTTTTGGGTTACTTGCAGAGCATGAACAAACACATAGTAAAATTTGAAGCTCAATAAATTTGACTATGATAATAATTAGACCTTAAAATTAATATTTAAAAATAAAAATTTAAATAATCTATAATTTCTATTTTTTTACATGGTCAAATTATGCATAGGATCAAAATTTATGGTTCAAAAACTAGGCACTAGTTTATCTTTTATTAAATTTAAATATTTAAATCCAAATGGTCACGTTTAAACTTCAAATACCATGATCACATGTCATGTACTTAATGATTTATATTAATAATGAACTATTGATCTTATTATATAAAGATTAAAATTTAACTCATAGTGTACCACTACCAAATTTTAAACCTTGAATAGTTGACCTCATCTCATGCAATCTTGCAATATTGACTCAACGTGTATAGTCAATCTCTACAGATCATCTACATATTTATATTATATAACTCACCATTTTATCTTGTTCAAAACCCTAATAATAATTATTCCTAAAACCATATCATTTATTTTTATCACTTATACTTTTAAACATCATGCACTTTTTATCATCTTGATG
This sequence comes from Torreya grandis, assembly GCA_037957365.1. Taxonomy (NCBI): domain Eukaryota; kingdom Viridiplantae; phylum Streptophyta; class Pinopsida; order Cupressales; family Taxaceae; genus Torreya; species Torreya grandis. Next base: position 78,442 of record JARHVA010010492.1, on the reverse strand, counting down.
CATACACACCATTAAATCAATCTTGTGCTCATCATTAGATCTTAGAAGAAGCTCAATATTTATATTTCTTAACCCAAGAAACATTGACCTCTTTTAATTTTTATTAACCTTATATATTCAATATATGATCATCCAATAGCCATTATATCTCCATCTAGTTCTGATCTTTAACATTATACAAAATAGACAAGTATGGGTACCATTGTTATTTTCCTAGAAGGCTAACTTTGCATAGTCATATATTTTGCTTTACTCAATTGCATGTTATAAGATTTATACATATGATCTAGTAACATATGATAATAATAAAATATATCAATATTCTCTTAAAACCTTTACATAAGAGAGTTATAAGTGCATTAATCTGCTCATTCAGATTTTTCTACTACAGAGCCAACTATGTAAAAAACTTGTCTAGGAGGCCAACTTTGAACATGCATATATTTTATCACACTTCATCATTTGACATTACATTTATCAAAAAATAACTAGGTAACAAAATAAACAAACCCATATGATCAACTTATTCTGAAATTGTCACATATGAAAAATATGAATACATCAATATGCTTACTCGACTCTTCTTCCCATATTGCAAATTTGGCTAAGTATGGGAAAACATTGTCAAACTACCTAGGAGCCCAACTTTGTACTTGCATGTATTTTGTCATACTTCATAACATTACTTTAGACTTAGAACATAATAATTAGGTACTAATTTGATCACATCCATATGACCAACTCCCCATGACACATCCATACATGGCAATGGTGACATCAACAAACTACCTACTTAGATTTTATGCTACTAGACCCAAAATGTCTAGATGAGAAAAATGATGAACCAAGTGAATTCTAATCATGTACACAAGCTCTAAAATAATTCTTGACTTATGATAATACTATTTTCATAGTCTCAAATCACCATACTTATCCTTGAATATATCAAATCATGCCAAAACTAAAGATCAACCAAGACTTCTTCAAGAATACTAGGGAAAACACATTGCACACATTGTCATTGTCACTTAGAATATTAAGTAACTTCATCCACTCACTTTTAAAAATTATATTACATAACTTAAAAATCTAAAAAAATATTCCCCTTTGTCATTGATGTCAACACACATCATTCATCTCACTTTCCTTCTCTCTCTTCAAGCACTCTCACGATAGGAACTTTCTCCCCCTCTGAAACAATGAAAAAGTGGACACCAAATAATCTTGAGGACCTAAAAATACCATCAAAAAGAGAGGACCACCTTAGAAATATGATACAAACCCCCTCTTACCTTTATCCTACCTCTTCTTGTCTTGATAACTTCTTGATCCATGCCAATACTCTTTTCAATCAAGCATTATAACCAATGAATAAAGAACACATAATTATGAATAGGTTTGATCAATTCATCATACAAACCTTCATTAAATCTCATTTGTATGAGATATCACTACATCTTTAATATGATTGAATCATATCACATAGTCTTCCCCTCACATCATGAAAATCTCTTCAAGCCATTCAAGATATCTTGATTTAGCTCCCCATAATTCTATGCATACCACCTTGTAATTATAAACCATGAATTTAAAATTGATGGAAATCACCATTAAAAATTTGATATGTACTCCCCCTAAGATCTCTAAGCCATTGCACATCTTGAGCATCTTTAGATCTCTATACACCATGAAGAATCACCATATAGGCTTACTAGCCTCTTCTCTTAATCCACCTCAAAGATAACTAATATAACTTCATGCCACTCACAAAATAGGAAAAATTATCTTAAAAAACCTATGAAGTCTCCTTGAAACATACATACCTTTCTCTTTTGGATAAATTGATCAAAAAGTACTCTTTTTCTTATTAGGCATGTCTAGTCTCCTTATAGCCCTACCTAGAACATGTATAGCCAACAACATTTAGTATACACATATTTATTACCTAAAACCTCATATATGGATCACTATAATATGCCCCTTCAATCACACCAATTTGTATCACCTAGTTCATCCTTTGAAACATACTTCATTCACAAACCTACTAGCCAATTAAGCTTCCATTTTGACAAAAAATTAAATAATTTTAAATCCAAAAACCTTCATATCTCTATGAATCTTGATTTTAAAACCCATTTATCCCATTAAATATAATAATAATAATAATAATAATATCTTAACTCATAAGGCAAACCACTTTTCTAGCATAGCCCAAAACCCTATAATCTCAAAAAAAATAGAGTCAACAAACCTCCATCTAGTCAACATCCACCTCTAAAACTTATTATTCACCTAGAGAAAACAATTATAAAATTTTGTAATAATATTTGATACTCCATACCTTTGGGAACATTGACTTCTTATAATCCATTTTAGGCCTGCTTACCCTTAAGTACAAATTAGGAAACCTAAGAACAAACAAAAATATCCAATTTCATTTCAACATATCGTCAAACCACAAAACTAAAAAGATCATGCTATAATAAGGTCAATAGACCTTTATATGCAAAAGTATCATCTTGAAAAATAAAAAATTATATTTTTCCACTTGAAAAACCTTCAATCTAACCCTACAAACTAACCATATGTAATTATGGCATCACACTAACATCACCATATCATATCTTCCACCTAGACATACCTAATCCAATGAAAAACACTCATATCTAGTCTTCTAGGACCATCTGATTAACATCACCACAACACTTTCTTCTCCAATGAAAAGAGTCTCTTGAGAAGTATATATAGACACATCATTTTAACCATAATGCTCTAAAACATAGTGAAGTAGGGAGTGGCTCAAATATCCTCATATTCCTTCTCCTCCTTTGTCATCTGATACTTGTAGTTATTCTTCTTAATCTTAAACTTAAGATAACAAACATGCTCAACCACTACAAAATTATCCTTTTTATCTATGATTATATTTATAATACATAAAGATAACATAGATTCATGACATAACTTTTCATTTGTAAAAACTTACTTACATCTTCAAAACTCATCACTAGGTACTAATAATTGATGTTATTTGAATAAAACTTTATTAGAAGCATCAATATGTTCACTTGGAAACATACTTACCTCAGAACTAGCCTCAACCAATATCTAGATCTTCTCCTTGAGCTTGGTCTCTTTACTTAGAATATGCATAGACAACGAGATCCCTTTGCACTATTTAACATTTGTATCATTATCCAGAGTAGAAAATAGATTAATTAAACCTATATTATCATCATGAATCATACTTACCATATTTGGTTTCCATGAGTTAACTTGCCTCCTTCCTTGCACTATAGGATCTTAATTAAACCTATTTTGATTTGTAAGCCTTGGATGACAAAATCTAGTAATATGACCTCTTTATTCATAGTTGTATCAAAACATTATTATTGAAGAGAAATAAACTTACCATACCTTATTTTTATATAAACTTTCAATGTGTCCTATGTCATGACAAATTAAACAACTTCCTCTTTTTGAAGAGGACTCACCTTATCTAACCTTACATGGATAATGGTTTACAAAGTGTCCCACATCTAGATAGTTAAATAAATTAACTTTGTTGACACTTTTTTACTAATTAACCCCATCATAATTCCATGCAAACTCATTTATAATCAATCTCTTACATTCTCTAGCTCTGTACCCAAATTGGTTACATGTGAAATAGTAACCATTAAAATTTTCATACCTCATGGCATTTGGCTATCTGATCTGATTTGTTTTCATTTTTCTACCACCTTCATTCCTTGTCTAATGATTTGTCTTCAAATTATGATTTTACTTTTTCACCTTAGTCTTAATCTTGTCTTGAGTTACATTCCTTTATTCTTATTCATGTCCAAGACCATTTTTATCAATAGCATGCTTTTGACCACTCAAAATATTGTCTAGATCACTGATCTCTTTTGAAATCTCATAAATGACTTCAAATTACAACATTTCTTCTATAACTCAAATTTTAATGAATCATTTTAAATTTCATTCATCTTTTTTTTAGGATTGTAAATAGGATTTTCAATTGATAACTAGGATGTTTGACCATATCTTCATGTTCCTTGCTATCTTCATTCATTCTTATTTCATATACACTAAATTACTCCTCATATTCCTTAATTTGTGACTTAATTTTATTATTAATATTCTTCTCAATCTTTAGTTCTTCAAGGGAATTTTTCAATATAGTTTCATAGTCCACCTCATCCTCATCATCATTTGATTCAATCCAAGTAGACTACTTATGATGTGAGGAACTTCCCTCCTTAGTCATGAAGAGGGATTCATATTCAATAGGACCATCATCTTCATGATCACACTCTAAGTCACTATATTCACTCTCATTTGATGAGTTATAGTATTTATTGGTGTAGAGACTCCTCTTATTCTTGAAGGACTTCTTCTTGTTATTAAACTTTTTGAAACATTTCTTCCTCTTATCAGACCTGTATGTGTTCTTATCTTCATCTTGGTCTTCATCATGCTCTTTGTCATCATGATTATGAGGGATATTTATATAAAAAATTATTATCTCTCCATAATTGAATAATTTTAAGGTTAGTGTACCATTATACTTTATTGAACACATTTTCAATTTTCTTTGTAAATAAAGAAATCAACTCATCCTCATCAATATCATAAATGTCATCCTCCTTGGGTTTTTTACCTTGGAGCTTATAAAAATTCATATCTATTATGAATATTTATTCCTTATTCAATGTTATATCATCATTCTTCCTCATCTCATAAGAAGTAATGATGCCATGTAATTCATCCAACTTCAACTAAGTAAGATCATGACTTTCTTCTATAGCAAATACTTTAGGATAAAAATTGAGAGAGGGACCTTAATACAGTTTGAAATATAGTAGATTATAAAAGGTTCTCTTCAAGACCTCTGATGATGTTCACAATCTCATCAACTCTCTATATAAAATATGCCATAGAATCTTCTTCCTTCATATTGAGACTCCCAAACTGTCTTTGGTGAGTCTGTACTTTCCCAACTTAACTTTTAAGTCTCCTTCATAAATAATATTCAATTTATCCAACGTTTACTTATTAGATGTACAATGGATTATCTTGGTGTATTAAATCTCTAGAAGACCACAAGTTATATCATTCATTGCCTTAGAATTGTTCTCAAATAACTTTTTATCTACAACACTAAATGGAGGAAGAGTAGGTGTAGAATAACCATCCATAACACATTTCCAAATGTCAAACCCTAGAGACATGATGTAAGTCCTCATCTTTTCACTAAAAAAATCATAATTAGATCCATTAAACATATTTAATTTCTTAGTAGATAAAAATCCTTGATGAATACCCATATTATACCTTGTATCACCTTTAAGCTATTAAGATTTTACCAAATGACCTAATCTGATACCAATTATTAGAGGCATAACCATTGAGAGGGTGTAGGGTGAATTAGTGAGCCTAGATATTTCAAATTAATTTCCAATCCTTTTAATCTCTTAATAAATACACACATACATTCATGAGGTATACACATCATTCATAGAAACCTATAATAAAAATAACCAATTTAAACCATATATAACTAATAAAATAAATACTATCTCTTATTTAGTGAGACTGTAATCTCATAAGGTACTACAATTTATGTCTAGCTGAAGCGCCACAACAACTAGATCTTTAACATGTTTCACCTTCCAAAGAGGTTGTAACCCCCTAGGTTTTGATTTGACACAACAACACCTATGAGAAAAAAATATATTAAACATTAATTTCCTACCAATATGATGTAAATACATATTCCATCAACTCTCTTCACCTCTACACACTCAGTGCATCCAAAGCCACCTTTTAGATCACCCTAGACCTCTTCTCTCATCCTTAATCTACAAGATAAATATTCTAACATTAGAAACATGAACCATAGGTCATATACATAATCATAAATATTATATTCTCATAAACTCATCAACTAGGCACTCTCCCTCTCCTTTTTTCCACCAATATCACATGCACACTCCTCTTATAAGTCTCTCGTAAGTCTTCTCAAAAGTGTAGAAATCATCATCTTTAATTTCACTATTTATAGAGACTTCATGAATTATAATTTCCATAATAATATTTTCAACCAAAAAACATTCCTTTAACTTTAAGGCATCTTACATTGGTTAGAATTTAGCACAATTCTCTTTCAAATAGGACTAAGTCACCTTTTAGATCCTATGATGACCCATTCACCTCTTTGACACTTCCTAAAGCATAATAAGAACACATAAACACTTTACAACATATGGACCCATGAAAAATTATCTATATATACCCCTTAAGTTCCAAAAAACATCATATTACCCATCTACTTAAGCACAATTTGCTCAAACAACATTTTGTGCACACAGTCACCATGAACAAATACACAATCAACTTCTAAACCTTTGTTCATACTGCATATGATTATTTGATTCTTAATAATGCACAAAAATCATAATCATGGATTATAAAACACTCCCAAATAACTAATTAATTTTGATACATTGAAACAACATCAAAATGAGCTCAAATATCCTTCTCAAGTTACTTACAGAACATGAATGATCACACAATCAACTTTAGATCTTAATAAATTTGACTGTACTAATAACTATGTCTTTAAATTCATATTTATAGATTCACCTTGAAATCCTCTAAAAAAAATTTAATTTCATGGTTAAATTATATATATATATATATAATGAATGTTATGGCTCAAAAACTAATCATTATTCTTTCCTTTGTTAAATTCGAATATTTAAATCCAAACAGTCATAGTTAAACTTTGAACACTGTGCTCACATCTCATGTCCTCTATACTTTGAAAAATGATGTACCATTTATATTATTTTAAAAATATTAAAATTTAAATCATTATACACCACTACAAAATTTCAAACCTCAAATAGTTAATCTCATCTCATGTAATATTGTAATATGGACTCAATGTGCACTGTCGATCTCTACGAATCAACTAGTTCTTTATCTTATAGTGCTTACCATTTGATCTTCCTTATAACCATCATGATCATGAAAATTGGAACCATCACATTAATTATAATCATTTATATTTTAAAACATCATTCAATTCTTATCATCTTGTTGCATATGCACTATTGGATCAATCTTGTATGAACATCCACTCATCAGTAGATCATAGAAGAAACTCAATCGTTATCTTCATTAACCAACAAACACTTTCACCTTTTTAACTTAATATTAATCATATATATTAGTTTTTTAATCAAATATGAGCCATTATATCTCAATCTAGTCCTAATTCTTAACATCATGCAAAGTAGACTAATTATAGGGACCATTACTATTTGCCTGGAAGGCTAACTTTGCATAGTCATATCTTTTGTTTCACTCAATTTCATGTTCTAAAATTTGGACCATATGATATAATCATATAATATAATCCAAAAATATATAAATCTGATCCTAAAACATTTATATGAGTGATATATAACTCCATTAATCTTTTAACTCAAATTTTTTCTACCAAAGAGCCAATTATGTCAAAAACTTGTTTGAGAGGCCAACTTTGAACATGCATGAATTTTGTTGTTTTTCATCATCTAACCTAAAATTTAACAAAAAAAAACTATAAAAAAATAATAATAATCCAATATGATAAAAATATTTTGAAACTATCACACATGTAAAATATGAATACATTAATATGCTTACTTGGCTCTTTATGCCATATTGCAAATTTAGCTAAGTATGGGAAAACACTATCAAACTACCTAGAAGATCAAATTTTCACTTTCATATTTTTTTTCACTTAATTTCATGAGTATATAAATATTTAATATTAAATATGGACTAATTTAATCACAAACACATTACCAACTCCCCCTGACTCATCCATATGTTGCAGTGATGATGTCAACAAATTGCCTACTTAGATTTTCTACCAATATACCCAAAATGTCTAGATGGAAACAATGATGATCCAAGTGAATTCCACTCATACAAAAAATATCTTAAATAATTCTTAACTTCTAATAGGACCCATTTCACATGTTCAAATCACCATACTCATCCTCGAATATCTCTAAGCATGCCAAAATAAAAGATCAACTAAGCCTTCTTCAAGCATACTAGGGCAAGAACATTGCACACTTTGTAATTATCACTTAGACTATCAAGGAACTTCATCCACTCATTTTGACAATTCTAAGACATGATCGACAATTATTCAATATAAATTAAGGTTTATAACTATATTTTAGCTAACTAAAGATGCCTATGGTACACATGATGGTTGGAAAAGTATGATAAAAGGCTTTAGGAGAGGTATAGGGATAATCTAGGAATAATTTATCTTAAGTATCACTCTTATCACTAAAATACCACTTTTACATGATAACATTTCCCCCCTATAAGATATAAATACAAAAAATTAAAGTGACTATTATAAAGGAAAAATAAGCATACCTAGAATAAACTAGGAAGTGAATCCCATGTATTTGAGTATAAGCATGTGAATTTAGGTTTGTGTATATGAATCATGATCTAAAACATGACCTATAATGAATTATTCATAAATTATTCCTTACTTAAGAGATATCAAAATCAAAATACTTTTTGGAAGTAGTTACTGAGAGGGGGGATTGAATCAATTGCTTAACAATATTTATTTAATTATATTAATAATTCAAAGAAGCATTCATTAAAATAAAGATCAATGCATACAGAAACAATTTTAAACTATGAATTTGATTCTATAGAGGTGATTAGTATTGTGTTAGTCCAAAAATGTAAAATTTTTGATAAAAACACACTAACTAGCATACATATCTAGGCCTAGTTACTAGGGTGAGACTAATAACAAAAATAAATGAAAAGCAAAACTAAAAAGTAAAGAAAAACAAGAATTCATCACCTTATTTTGATTCTCTAAATGCTTGTTGTAGTGGCTTGCTCGGCTTGTGCTCATGAAGTCCTCATCAAAGGAGGTTTGGTTATCTCCTATTCTCCTTAGCACCTTGTGGCTTTGGCTTGGCTCAATATTTTGGCATCATAAATTTTGCATGCGAGATCTCTTTTAATAAATTTTACATGGTAACTTTTCACAAATTAAGCTTAAAAATGATGTTCATGGCCTCTCTATTTATATATTTTCAAGAATGACTAGAATCAACTGTGACCATCCATCTCAAGACTACGATGTGTCATCACAGATCAATTAAACTATGTAATTAAAATCCATAATTATCCTCATCTTAACTTTGGAATAAGGGACATTAATTATTCATGCGAGGTAATAAAGAGGAATGGGAGACCCATAATCCTAATATTTTTGGCATTTATGGCCTAGGGATGTCTTCTCAAGAAATGAGATCACCTGATGATGAATATATTCAATATTCATTTCTAAAAACAAATTTTCAAAATTTTTATATGGAATTATTAATTAGGCCTTTATTTTTACTAATTATCTTTTAAACACGATTAAGCACGTTGTGTACAAATTACTCAAATTGATCAGAATTATCTTATTATTAGTCTAAAACTTGACTGGATTAGAATTAGAATTCAATGTAATATGTGTTGGATCCATTATACCATTTAGGATTTTTACAACACAAAATAACAAATACACACATCTCATAAAATAAATTTGATATAAAATAGCAATCTAGAGCACCCATGTGCAAAATTGGCATTTTGACTCAAAATGATCTGATCAAAGTTAGCTGACCTATAAATTACATTGCCCCATTTAGTGATACCCTAGCCAAAATTGTCACTTGAATATTTAATTTTCAATAAATTTAATGTGATTTAGTGTTTTTAGGCCAAATTATACATTTTGGTGGAAATTGGTCAAAAGCCTAATTAGATGTCATTGATGGTCAGATTTAGGTATCTACAATAACCACATAAGTATATCATAAAAGAAAATAAGAGATATGTGGGAGAACATATTTTGGTATAAAACCCACTAAACCATTCACATTTAATATATTAATAATTTAAATATCTAAAATTTTGTGAAGCACCAACTTCACAAGGAGATCCAACCCCTACCTAGTTAAGCACCCACTCAACTTATATTCTAGAAGATCTATCTTGTAAGGAGGCTCAAAACCCCTAGTTAATATAGTAATAAATAAGTCACATATGATATTTTATCTCCTTATAAAACCTATTTATAACTCAAATAATGATGACCTCCATTTTTGAACTCTTTACCCTTCAATCTCACTCAAACAACCTTCTAGGCTTACTCGCTCAACATGCATCTTCTAAGCTCATTATATCCATTGACCTAGGCACCCGCCTATAAAAAATATGTTATATATAAATTAATTATCATCTTATCCTTTGTATGGTCCTCAATTACCTAGTTATATTTCTCTAAGAGATCTTCTTCTTCACTTAAATCTACACTTTTTTTCAGTAACACAAATAAGCCAATTAGGCCTTGCCTTTATACCACTCACTTGATCTAACCCATATTTTTCAGCCAAGATGATTTCAATAATTTATTTAACATTATAATTTACCTTATAACACTTTATAATAATGAAACAAGCACTCCTTTTTTCAGCCATTACCTCGTTAGACTCAAACTTTAACTAGGCCTTAATGAGACCTGAAGCAGTTAGGCCTACCCATGTACATGTTACCACTTAGACCTCTTGGACCATATTTTTGAATTTAAAAATGATTTAAATTCTTATAATTAATTTAAATATACCCATTATAACTTAAAATAGGTCTAGATAATCAGTATGTTTAAATCACCACTTGAACCAAGTTATTAGGCCTACTCCCCATTAGGCCTTATTACAACCTAAAACTATAACTCATATAAATAAAGTATTAAATAAATTTTATCAAATATAACATTCATAAAAACACATTAATAAATCATTAATGAACTTATTGTTATCAATATGTCCATTAGATAGTACCAAATTGGCCAAAAGGCCTCGAACAAACTATTGTAATGTGACCACTCAGACTGGTCAAACACAATCAATATATAGTCAAAGATTATTGTCATTCCAAACTTTAATAATAAAAATCCAATATTATAAAATAATTATAATTAAAATTTTATACATATTTAATATATTAAAACTCATTGTATTCTTCAACTCTTAGTAGAACACCCAAAACTCACCTCTGTAAAGTGATTACTCAAACTACCTATAGCTTCCAAAAACATAGTCATGAAAAACTTTGTCATTATTAATTGAAAGGAAAATTCCATGAAATATAATTAATATTAATATTTTATATGTGGTATATAAATAATTATACAATATTTATCTCTCTTTTCTTGGCATTAATGATTGGTCCTTCAGATTAATCTCTCAAGCCCCTCTCTCACTATCTTAACATAGTCTACTAAGTCATTTTGGCTTCCCCATATCAGCACCTTAGCCTATCTATCTATCTTCCATAAATAATTAATATTTAATTTACATAATAAAAATCATAACCAAGTTTATTGGTTACATTTTATCTTGTCATAAGTTATCACACATTTCACTTCCCTTAACACACTAAGAACTACCAAAGACTAAAAATATCTAGTCATGGAAACATGAAATTATAACACATAATAAAGAATAATAATTATCTTTAAATTAATTTAAAATTTCATAAAACCTCATTATATAACCCTCCAACCAAAAAATCATATGATCTAATGGCAACTTTGCTCCCGTAGACCATTCTCACTATCATGGGTTTCACTGTCAGATCTTCTCTAAATAAGCCATCTTATGAACACATTTTGAATCCTTTTAAAAGAATTAAAAATAATATAATAAATATGTACATGAGTTATAGGTATTAAATAATGACATAAATCATTTTTATTCATCCCCAGTCCTATGCAACCAATCCCTAAACACATTTTCACTTTAACTAGTTTTCTTCACTATTTTGACTCTATCAAATTATTGATAGATCAATTTTCATGATAAAATGAGTTGAAAAAATGATATAAATCAATAAAATAATACCATGGTCATAAATAAAAATTATTTACCTTAAACCTCAAATAATTTTTATGCATTAACATTGTGAATTCTACTTGTAACATCAAATTCTTTAGAAATAATGGTTTTTATATAGGTTTTGCTTATTTCCCTTGTCACACCACCCAATATTTTCATATAAGAGTCCTATAAATTATCCAAAAATTAAAAAAATAATTTAAAATTCATTCTAGGAACCTTCCAACATTTTTTATCCAATTAGGTCATTAAGAGGGTTTTAGACCAGTTAGCCTCCTTAACGAATGTTCATACAACTTTGCCCCTCAAATGCCAAAATAATGAATGTAAATAATTTTTACAACCCTTTTCCATATCTCCTAAAAGTATCTAGACACCATGAAAATTTTACACATGCCAATAAGCATATAAACTTTCTTCTTAGGTTCTCATCTCTTCATTTTGCATATATAGGAGACCTTCAAATGCCTTTTTGAGATTTATCCTACAATCTATGACCTAAAATTTGGTACACATGCTTGAAAAAACCTATAAAACCTTGATCCATGATCACATATTCTTAAACACCTTTAAAAATCATGTTGACTCCTCATTATGCCATATAAGGTCTTTATGCATGATATGCCTTAAACTACCAGTTGCATGTTGACCCTTGAACACACTTGGGAACCTATTGTATTATTATACAAAAATTCATAAACATGTCATATACCTTCATACCATGATCATATAATCACTCTTCCTTTGGAATTTGATCCTCACCCTCCATTTGGCCTCATTAGGTGTCTTGGCACACTAGGCCTTCAGTTACAAGTCATTTTAGGTCTAGAGTATGACCCTATCACTAATATATATTATCCCAACACCTAATATACATTATTAAAAAACCTCTCATGTGATCACACACTTCTAAAATTATTTAGATAAACCTCACCCTTCTCTTCTCAATAAGCTACCAATCATATTCCATCACACTAGGTTTCTTACGTAAGAGTTATGCCTCAATACCTAACCTTGCTACCACTATAGATACATTATCATGTCATAATATGATTCAAATAATTCCATATACCAATCATAAGTCTCAACTCACTCACTTTTTTAGACTTCATTATGAATTCCTTCTTGAACACATAAGATCTCACACTTCATTTGACATCAATGATAGTGCATAGACACATGACATCAATGATAACTTGAAATAATCTCCCCCTTTGTCACTGATGGAATACAAGCCTCTTAAAATATCTACCTTGATTGATGAAAAAACATAGAGATCTCTTCCCATCCAGTCTCTCTCTCCTAATTAAGATTTTATCCACCTTTAACATTAATGACAAAGGGTCATACACACATAGTCCTCTAATCATAAGACCTAACCACTTACAAAAATATCAAGCTCCCCCTTTGTACATGCATACTTCTTAATCCATCTAAGTTAGCTCCCCCTAAATCCTAATCTCCACCTAGATCATGTTGTCTAAAACTACAAATCAACTATTTACAACAAACATAACTCATTTTCTCACCTTAAGAAAACTCCACTTGTCTCAAATAGATTCCTTAAGTCATTAAGGATTGACTCAATTCATATCACTTTCAACATGTCATCTCAACCAACTAGATCTTCAAATAACTCCATATTCTCCTCATTTCATAAAACAACTTCACTTCTTCTCATCATGCTCTACCCAACTAGATAGGAAATCAGATGTATTCTTCTCTTGTAGACCTTCTAATGATGATTCATCATAGATTATAAACATATGGTCACTTTTTAATATCTTAAAAATCATTTTCACAATCCTACCTATGATATAATTGATCTAATATTAGTCCTCTATAACTTTCAAAAATCAACACTATCTTCAAGTCAACTCATCAAAGTATCCTAGTCATATTTTGTTCACTAGGTCTATAAGACCTTGTCTGTTATAACACTGACTTCTTATATCAATAAAAAACATCTCAGATAGGTATGAATATCTCTAAATTCTCCTTATAACATTTAATCATCTTATATTCAAACATCACAATCCATTATAGCTTAGATGTATTATGTATATAGGAATCTTCATAATCGAAGTATAGTCACCCACCTTCTATTCTTAGGCCTAGAACATCATCATGTCATGATTCATGAATGATCATCTTTATAACTTTATTTCTTTATTATAAATCTCAAAAAACTTGAAATCTTACTATTAGCATCAACTTCTGATCATGGATCATATGACCACTAATTTCTACCTTTAAAGGCATTAGTCTTATAGACCAATCTTCAATTCTCACATACTTACATAAGATATCTAAGTTATCTCCATAAATTCATGTTCCAAATATATCATATTAATATAAATAATCATATCTTATAAGAACAACATACCTTGAATGAAAATATTAACATTGATGATCAACATACTAGCTTCAAAATGAGATCTCTTTTACACAACTCAAAATACTAGTCTTCTTCAGATCACTATATTGGTACTTGTAATATTTCATCATGCTTCCTCTATGAGGTACCAATATCTCAATACAATGCTTATTTAGCTAACTCTATCATATATTATTTATGATCAATTGGTCTTGTAGACCAATTTATTACTCTTATGTTGTTCTTATTTTATCTTAGATTTCTTAGACCCACTCTAGTGCATAGAAAAGTATTCCATTCCTTCAAAACATGATAATTACATGGTATTATCATTCATACAAACCAACTAATAATTGTTTGGAATTTACAACCTCTTTGTCCTTACTAACCTATAGGCACTCTTAACGATCTCAATGCATATATGCTTAACCATCATAACAATATAAATATGGATATAACTTGATATTGACAAGAAGGCCCAAATATACCTCAAATAGGTTTCAACAAGATACTTAGGCTTCTAATCAAACCAGTACTCATCTATGACATCTTTATAATTTCAACTCAACTCTTCTAGCTGAATGACCATCTCCAGTCCTTAAAACTTATGGTCAATACCTCTACCAAGAATGACATTGTTATTATAGACCAATAAAAAACTCTCATGAACCTCTACATACCAAGATACCCACACATACATGTACCTTTTTATCCATGTACTTGATATATCATATTCTATTATCCACACTTAGCTACCACAATGTTTTACAACTCATTCATATTTTTTAGCAGTTAATGAATTAACTTTGATAGCTCCCCCTAAACCCATATCTCCCTTAGGGACTACTACTACTCTTTGTTCTTGTGAATAATTCTATGCTCATTTTACTTTCATAAAAAGATATAATTTTTGAATAAACTCTCATTCCTTATTTTATGACCATCTTGGCCTTTGATCTCCCTTGATGATGATACTCTCATTATCAACACCATCACTTTTTGACATGATACTAAATAACATGAATCCATCATAGACCAACATCAACCAACCTCCTTGTACTTTAGCCATTATAGATCTCATATAATCTACATTAAGATGTTATGCCTTCTCCAAAGGACCAAGATCTTATACCAAATTTTTTATGTATTTACTAAGATGAGGGAGGTGAATCAATTGCTTAATAATATCTATTCAATTCTACTCATCATTCCAATAAGCATTCATTCACATAAAGATCAATTCATACATAAATAACTAGACAAGCATATCACAATAAAACATAAGATATATGTAAGAAACATTCTTGGGGGATAAAACCCAATAAAAAATTACTTATGATATAGTACTATAATGTTAATATCCAAATTTTTGTGAAGCACCAACTTCACAAGGAGCTCTAACCCCTACCTAGTTAAGCACCCACTCAACTAGTCTTCTGTAAGCTCTATATTTTAAGGAGGACCTAAACCCCTAGGTTAAATATAACCAACTAAGTTATATATAACATATGATCACCTTATAACACCTATTTCTAACTCAATTTATGATTACCTCCTTTTTTTGCACTTTTTACCCTTAAATCTAACTCAAACAAACTTCTAGGCTTACTTGCTCAACATGCCTCTTCGAGGCTAATTATGTCCAATGACCTGGTAATATACCTATAAAAACTATACTAGATGGAAATTTCTAATCATCTTCTCCATTTTATTCTCCTCAATGGCCTACTTCTACTCCTCCAAGAGCTCTTCTTCTTATCTTAATTCTACACTTTTTTTCACTGACACAAATAGGTCAATTAGGATTTGCCTTTATACCACTCACTTGAACTCACCCATATTTTTAATCTAAGATAATTTACATACTAATCATATAACACATTATCATCAATAAAAAATCACTCTTTTGGTTGACCATTACCTCATTAGCCTCAAACTTCAATTAAGCCTTAAGAAGACCTAAAGTAGTTAGGCCTACCCATGCACACATTACCACTTGGATGTATTGGAATATATTTGGCCTTAAAAAAATATTTAATTTTTATATTAAAATAAATTATACCCATGATAACTTCCATATAGGTCCACACAACCTGTATGTTCAAATCACCACTTAAACCAAGCTATTAAGCTTACTCATCATAGGCCTTGTTACTGCCTAAAAGTCTATTTCATAGAATGGAAGAATTAAATTAATTTTATCAAACAAATTTTTTGAAAAATAACATTAATATATCATTCATGACCTCATGGTCATTAACATGTCAATTGGTCATCACCAAAAATGCTAAAATGCCAAAAATAAACTCTTGCAACATGATTACTTAGAATGATCAAACATAGTCAAAGTACAGTCAACAACTCTTGGATATCAATAATTTAATAGGAAAAAACAAATATTATAAAATAATTTTAATGAAAATTTTATACCTATTTAAAATATTAACACTCATTGGATTATTTTACTTGTGGAAAAACATCCAAAACTCACCTTTATAAAGTGACAACTCAAACTGCATGTAGCTTCTAAAAACACACTCATGAATAAATTTTTCATTATTAATTGAAAGGAAAATTTAATTAAATATCATGAATATAAATATTTTTTCTATATATCATTCCCCAATAGTTATATCTCTTATTCCAGCATCAATCATTGGTCTTACAAACCAATCTCTTAAGTCTCTATCTCACTGTCTTAACACAATCTGCTAAGCCATTATGGATTCCAAATATCATAATTTTAAAAAATATATAAATATTATATAAATAATTAATATGTAATTTAAATAAAAAAAACATAACCAATTTAATTTTGTATATTATCTCTTGTCATAAGGTCTCACACATTTCACATCCCTTAGCACACTAAGAACTGTCAAACACTACAAATGTCCAGTCATGGAAACATGAAATTATAAAATTTTAAATAGAGTATCATGATATGTAAATGAATTTAAAAAATCATAAAACCTCCCTATATAAACCTACAACACAAATATCATATGCTCCAATGGCAACTTTATTCCTACAAACCATTCTCACTATTTTGGGTTTGACTATCACATCTTATCTATATAGGCCATCTTATGAAAACATTTTGCATAAATTTTAGAAAAATTTAAATATTATAATAAATAATTAAAATATTTATAGTATTTAATAGTAACCTAAAGAATTTGGATTCATCCCTAGTCCTCTGTAACTAATCCCTAAATGCATTCTCATTTTGACTAGTTTTCTTCATTATTTTCACTTTATGTCAAATTATCAATAGATTAACTTGGGTGAGAAAATTAGATGAAATATAGGATATAAATAAATAAAATAACACCATTTTAATCAATTAAAATTTTTTTCCTTCAACATCCATTTATTTTTATGCATTGACTTGGTCTACCCTACCTATAGAATCAAATTCTTTAAAAATAGGGATTTTTCTATTAGTTTTGATTACTACCCTAACACAACACTACCACTTTGAGATTTTTGGAGAAGTAATATACATGATAGGAACATAAAAAAATCCTTTATAATTAATTATAGGAACTTTCTAATAAGTGTTCCCCCAATCAGGTCATTAAGAGGGGTTTTAGAGGGTTTTAGACCAATTACCCTCCTTAACAAATGTTCATATAGATTTTCCCATAAAATATAAAAATAGTGATTATAAATACTTATTATAACCCTTTTTAAATTTATACCAAAATTCTAATGACACCATGAAAACTTTACACATGCTAACAAGCATTTAAACATTCTTCTCATGTTCTCATTTCTTCATTTTGTATACACAATAGATCTTAAAATACCTTTTTGAGATTTATCCTATAATATATGGCCTAAAAATTGTTACACATTGTTTAAAAAAATTTAAAACCTTTATACATTCTCACATGTTATTAAAAACCTTGAAAATTCATCTTGACCCCTCATTAGGCCACAATAGGTCTTTATGCATGTTAGGTCTTAAACTACCAATTACATGTTAACCCTTGGACACAATTAGAGACCTATTGTATTTTTATAAACAATTCATAAACGTGTGATATAAATTCATGCCATACTTATATAATCAATCTTACTTTGGAATCCAATCCTCATCCTCCATTTGGCCTCACTAGGTATCTTGGCACATTAGACCTTTAGCTATAAGTTACTTTAGGTCTGAAGTATGAAACTCTCATCACTATAGATTATATAAATTCCTCATATAAATTATTAGACAAACTATCATGTTCTCACACACTAATAACTTTGTTCACATATTTTTCACACTTTTCTTGTAAGTAAGCTACCAAGCCTATTCCATCACACTAGGTTTCTGATGCAAGAGTTATGCCTCAATACCTAACCTTACTACCATTATAGATAAATTATCATGTCATAATATTATTAAATTAATGAAATATACCATTCACAAGTCTCATATCACTCACTGTGTAATAATTCACTATGCATGCTTTCTTGAACACACAAGATCTCATACTTCCTTTGAGATCAATGACAGTGCATAGAGACATGACATCAATGACAGTGTATATAGGCATGACATCAATGACAAATTAAAAAACACTATGATAAATAAATAACTAAATAAAAAAATATGAATAAAGAGATGGGAAATAGGAAAGGAACTAGTATATTTTATTGGTTATGTGAACCAATGCATGAACCTAGTGATAACCTATGTGTGTATGTTTATATAGTGATCAAATCATTGAATAGCTTAGACTGAGATAATAAGTTACTAAATCATCATGTTTGGGTGTCTCTATAAATCAATTAAATTTTTATTTGATTATTTACCACCACTACTTGGTAGATCATGACTTATGAATATCTTGTATTAGACTGAAAGTGTGTCTAACCCTCTCATGTGAGTGGATCAAGAACTCAAGTAGACTATGAATCTATCATATCCACCCATGTGTAGTAGATGAATCTAAAAATTAAATATGAAAAGTGATAGAAATATCTAAATGGGTATATCTAATTGTCTATGTTAACTTTGTAGCCACATGGGTACATTAAGAACCTCTAATTACAGATGGAGTAAGTCATGAAATTGGTGATAACCTAGAGTATTTTTTCAATTTTTTTAAATGTAATTAATTAAATGGAGTTTTCCATTCCATATTATCAACTTGTGTGTAACTAAGCATATGATAATAATGTGTCACACACATACACCCAATCTGATATCTAAGTATATTAATTTTGGACTGAATTATAATAATTATATCTAAGTATTTAAACTAAATATGAGAATGATCATGTCATCTATGATTACCATAATATGATAAACTAACATAAATTTGAGTTGAGCTAGTGTGAATCTGAGTAAAATCTAAGCATAACTATCAAACATGTAGTTGTATTTGTACAAACTTGTACTGTACCTAGTGTACTATTTTAGCCAATCTAAATTATCCTAAAATTAGGCATATTGGATAATAGCATCACATATTATATAGTAGTTCCATTTGACACTAGTGTCCCTATTTTGGAGCTAATGTTTGTCTACTCTAAAATCTGAGTCAATATACTCATTTTTATTCCCTAATTTTTCATGTGTCTTACATGTCTATGAGTTTTGGAAATTGATCTTGTGTGCTAAAAAATATTTTTTGCATGTAATGTAGGAGCCTGATATCTTTGATAAACCCCTTCTAATGCCCCATTTTTAGGTTAGATTTTTAACCTATCCAAAAATTATCTTAAAAAATAGCTGTGGAAAATGTGTGTTGGTCAAAGAATATATGATAACTGCATGTTAATGCAATACAATGTGTAAACATAACATCAGAGTGTAAGATAATATAGTCATAAGCATGTAGTTTAAGATGTATTTTACATCTATCATTGAACAAGGGTGTTAAGATAGATGTAATCAATGTATATAACAATGAATTTGTGTTTTTAATTGGGTATCTACTTAGGGGGATGCAGTATGATGTCCATGATGACACCTAGGTAGGAAGGGTAAATGCATGAGGTCCCTCATGGAATTGAAAACTTGTGTGTGTAACAATAAAATATAAGTGTCATGGACATGATGCATATAATAAATAATACATACAAAACACATGAGGTGCATGAAATAGGCCAAGGGGCCATAATATAATGGATATGGGCACATGTCACTAAATCTAATAAATTGAGACATACAAAGGTATGTTCGAATGTCCACATACACAAAAAAAATAAAGTTAGATTAGATACACATATAAGGACAAGCTTAAATTTCCACATATATAATTAGGAAATCACATGAAAGGGACATGGTCACATGTATAAGGCATACATGAATAAAAGTCACATAGATCCAAATATCAATGTCATATTTGAATACCCTTGAATAAAAGAAGCATAAAAAATACAATCACGTATAAACTAGGAAATATAGAAATTAAACCATGCATGAATGTAGTAAAAATATATGTAATATTGAGGATGTATATATGTTGAGTCTAAACTAGTGATAGTTGACATAAAATATGACTATGAGTAACAATGATCGATAGCAAGATATATCAATCATGACATGGTCCCTTTAAAACCATTTACCAATAATAAAAACAGTATCAAGATATATCAATGCAAAAACATGAATGTAAAGAATGTAAGGATAGAACCTAGTAGTATAAATTATGTAAAATATTCCCCAAAGTAGGTGGATGTGACAAATTAATAATCCTAAATTCATGTATATGCTCCCACTAGGTAGATGATATCAAGTCTAGATCAGTGTAGTGGATTTCAGTCCTATAAGCAATCTACAGAAAATCAGCAATAACAAGTGAAGCATGTATGTATGATAAAATCAACGATGCTAATATAGCTAGCATATGTAGTGTTTGGAAAATATAACAAATGTAAACATAACAATGCATACAATCTATAATGTTTGTGTTTTTTGAGTAATTATATAAATGTTTTTATGCTATTGACATGTTATATTATTTTTGTATTTTATATAAATAAGATATGTACAAACAACATGAAAATTAACTATGTACAAGGAGAAAGAAATAAGGAAAGTATGTACAAGAAGTTAGGAACCATACTAACTGATGAGTCTCATCAGAGACTCATTATCATTATGGCTTGTGTGAAAAATATGAATGGTAATCTCTTGTGTAGTGTGAATGATATGTTATAGTTGAATGTTGTTGTAGTAGCAAATTGAATATTGTTTATCATCAAAATCATAATAACCTAGAATGCTAGAGGGAATTATTTCATATTATGAAGTTGACCTTTTTGGATTGTGTTTTGGAAGATTGATTGTTAATTTTCCCTTTGAAATTGTGCTTATTATAAACATATGGTGTTATGGAGGATTTTTTTATAAAAATCCTTATTTGAGGAATCTTGTTGGCTTAATATTATTTTGAATTTGCAACTTAAGTTCTTACTCTTCCTGTAATATGTCATATGTATCTGGATGTTTTTCCTTGATAAACTATATCTATAAATGATTTGCCTTAGGATGTTCAATAAACCTCAAACCTTGTTGACAAATATTATCAATTTCTAGAATAGGAGTAGTGATTTTTTGGGGCTACTTGCACAAATAGTGAACATGATAATCAAATTGTTATAGATATTTATGACCAAAATCATACCTTTTTTATAGTTGAGCCTCATTTTTAAGAGGTAGGTTTTCTAGTTTTACCTATGTTTATTATACTATTTTTTTTATTGTGCTTGAGTTATGCTTTGGTAAAAAAATTGTACTATTTCTCAATTTGACCATTTTTTATTTTTTAGATGTGTTATGTTGTTTGGATGATGTGTCACTACGTGAGTCACTTTTATCCATTATCTATTTTATTTTCCTTTTCAATGCTAAACACGAATTGGTGTGATGCCCATGAATTTTATAATATGCACAATAATATTTGGATCTCCTTACTAGGTGTCAAGAGGGTAGGTTGATCAAATTATCTTTAATCATTTCCATTAGTACCTGATTTGAAATCTTATTTAACCTTTCAATGCTTTTTGACTCACTAGTTGTAGATGTACTTTTTTTATTTCATTTTTTGATATGTGACATTGTTTCCCATAAATTGACTATGTGAGGATGTATATACATGATTTATAGTATTGTGCCCTGGAGGCCTTTGTATTATAAATTGATTTTCTAATGTTTTAATATTTTAATTTAATAGTTGATTTTGATTTTGTAATCTTGAAATTATATTGATCATATTGATGATTTTATCACATAAAGTCTCACAAGTGTAAACCCTAGTTGCTTCTTATTGGACCTATATGTATGCACCCTATATGTAATATGTGTGAATATTCTAAGTATAAGGATTAGTGACATTTGTGTAGGCTGATTCATCTTATGGAAGAGTGATATAATGGACCTAGTTAGATGGAAGGTAGTTATCACCCTCATGTAGATGAAGAGGAGAAGGAGATTTTGTCTGCTAGATAAGATATGACATTGAAACTTGAAACATAATTTTCATCTTATGTGTTAAACCCTCTATGTGTATATGTGTTTGATTTTTAATTTAATTCCACATAGGATAAAAATAGCATTATATGAGATATTACATATATTTAAATTGATATAAATAATCATCTATACATGTGTTTATGTTATTTCTGAGTTCATTCCAAATTAAAGGAAACAAGCATGTAAAGTAAAATATTGAAATTTTCTAGTGATTAATTTATTTTTTTCATTATGATCATGATTATATGAAATGCAAGTCATAATATATATGGATCTAAAATTCAATTTCTATAAATTTAAACCCTAGGGTTATCTAGGGATAGGGTTTTTGAAGTAGGGTTACTTTGAAAATTTTAAATTGCATTAATTAAATCAAACCCTTATATGGCATTGATAAAATATATTAGGTTATGAAAAAAATTAATAAAATAATAGTTTTTAACTATTATTTAGTGAATAAAATTTGGGATAAGGTAAACCCTATGTAAAACTAGGGTTTTAAGCAATATTCAAAGTAAGTTAGGTTCACCAAATGTTTGAAACATTTAGGGCTTAACTAGGTAGATCCAATTTTTGATTAAAGGGATGATTAGTATAAATGAATGAAATAATATGAAATAAATAATCACTAATTTATTACAAATTTTTGACTCAGTTTGACTTTCTAAAAATAGTAATATGTGTAAATAAAGACTTATCTAGAAAACACCATATATGGAAGATCTAAGTGATTAAAATTGAAATACAAATAAATTTGAGTGTCATCAATAGGATATTTATGTCAAATCCTGTATTAAATATTAGTGTAACACTTGGAAAGTAGGACATGTGGCTCCAGTGTCCTAGAAATGGCACTAGTTTCCTCTATATAGGATTGTTCCTAAATTTTGGGTGCACCTACACCTATGTTTCTAGGTTTTATTCCTATATACACAAAGTCTAAAAATATATATTATGACTATAATAAATGATTTAAGATTCAAACCCTAATCTTCCTTCCATGTAAGGCATGAGAAAAAAAGTGTGCTTGTTAGTAGGATAGGTTGGACATCCTAAACACCCTATTATGAAGAGAGTTGATTACATATCAATACTCCAAGGAGGGATCAAGCCCAATGTAGTTATTACCACCTAAGTGCTAGTGAAAGTGAAAGTAATGATAGTGGTTTTGAATGCCTTGAGTTTGCTTTAGATTGTAAATATGGAAAATCTGAGATTAGGGCTGTTGTAGATGGTAGTATCCATAAGTAAGGAAGAATAGTGATTGATAACCTTAATTTTCTCAACTTGTTTCATGTTTAAAGATGTATTTTACATATTCTTTCCATATAGTGGATAAAGGTATAAAGTCGTGTGTTTATAGTGTTTTGTATCTTGTGTGGATAATAAAAGATGCTTAGGCCAATAGTAAGAGGGTTTTACTATTGAAAATATATTTATTTGATAAAGTTAGGTTAAAGTACATTAGCACCATTTTGGGGACATTAGAACCATGTGGATTTAGTGTCCTTAAAGTGGTACTAATGTCCAGATAGTAGGTTATTTGGAATAAAGTCCTAGGATCTATAAATGAAGGTTTGAGACTATATTTTAGATGATTAGGGATGTTAGTGGTCTAGACAAAGGCTAGAAAAGTTTCATAAAAGGCTTTAAGATAGGTCTAGGGATACATTAGGAATATGTTGTCTCAAGTAGCACTTTTAGAACTCAAATGACACTTTTGGTTATTATAATATCTTTCATTTCTTAGGACCATGTTCTTTGGTCATGATCAGACCTTGGAGTGTTGTGTGGACCTAGGGTCAATATGGGCCTTTCAATGTTTAGTTAGTACCACTTTTGAGTAAAATTAACCTCTCCATTCAAGTAAATTATGATAAATTATTTCTTTATGTTATTATCACCATGAATGATGAAGTAGGGAATTGTACATGATGACTTACTAGTGATATAACCCAACCACCCTTAGTGATAACTCTTTCCTTGTAAGTAGTTTTAGATAGAGTTGGGCTTAGTCCATAAAAAGGTAAAATGCATTTATTAATAGACCATAGAGGATTATTGAGACATTTATGACATTTTTATCCATATAAGTAATTAATATTATCATGACTTTATGCATGGGTTCTACTTTGAATATATCTATGTCCATATGCTTATTTCATGATGTTGTAATCACCTTATATGATGGATTATTGATTCAAAGGATAAGGACTTGATATGGAACTTAATGTGGATAACTTTGTCTTAAACTATCCTTATGTGAGTGATCCTTTTATTATTTCTGGTAGTGAGTTATGTCATATTGGTAACCACATGTTGAAGTGACTTTCCATTGGAGTTAGGCATTGATGATGGGTTAAAAGAAATATGCAAAAATTTTGTATACATTTGGATCCATGTAGTTGTGATCACAAAATTAATTGTCACATATTTTTTAGAGTGGTGCTATATCCTCTTATTTCATGTTTTATTAATACCCAAGGTATATGATCTAGTTTTGATGTTAAAATCAAAATGTTGTGGTCATCAATCCATGAAGGTTACAACCCTTTTTATTAGATTAATTTATATTAAGAATACCCTTATGTCAAATCAATAGTGCTTTATAGGAAAATATTTTTTTAGGGATGCTATATAGGTGTATAGTTTTCCTCATTACTTAGATGTTTTGAGTGTACAATCCTATTTATGGAAAATCTTCTTGATCGATGTGTTCAAATAATTATGATTTCCTTTTAACATAGTGAGTTTCATCCTCATGTCATAGTATAGGAGAATTATGCTATGGTGGTGACACTATTTGAGTGGATTTCCTATGAAATATGATGGAATTTATGATAGGTAAGCTTATTTTGGATCTATAAGTATCCTTAACTCTTGAGTGGGTGTGCCCTGATTTTGACTTAATCATGCTCATGATAAAATTATACTATGAAATTCATAGCATGTATGCTAACTACATAAAAAATCTAAGTTGGTTTGGATTTTTACATCTAATTTATTGTGGTCATTTAATTTTTTAAACGTGATCATTTTCTCTTTAATTTTTAACATTGCTTCATTTATATGGTATGTGTTGTATAATTGCATGAAAAATATATTAGCATGTGGTACCCATTTGGACATACATGTTAATTATTAGGGTTTGTAGTGCCTTATTTTTTAACCATACCAAACCCTCACATGTATTTTGATTATGGTTTCATAATTTATATGTATTGATGAAGAGTTCATGTGTTTCACATCTGTAAATCTTAAAGAAATATTTTATTGAGAAGTTACAGTCTGAGGGGGTTTGTTTTTCAAAAAATTCTAGGATTGTCACTTTAACCTCAATTAATTATGTTATGTATTTATCATTTAATCATGAGGTTTTAATTTTTTTATGTACATGTTTATTGGAATTATTAAGACAATAATTATATGTTGGACCTAGTCCTATTGGAGGGGAAATATTCTAGGGCAGCATATCAGATGCAACTCATGAACTTTGGAAGTTTAGGATGCATTTTGAGGACCATTTTTGAGAGGGATATTATTAGTATGAGATTGTGTCCTTGGGGAACATATATAGCCTCCATATATTTTTATTTATTTACTTTATAAGATAATTATGAGTGCTTATCATGTACCATGTTAATTATGTTAGTATTGTTGTCTTCAAATCTTGCACCTTAGAAGAGGGTTGTTCAAGCCTTCTCCATATTTGGGAAATATTGGGACATTTTCAGGCTTGTGGGTGTGCCTATAAGTGGAAATAAACCTATATATTTAAAGATATATCTCCTTATATTATATTTTGTGCAATTAAATCTAATAAACTAGCTTGTTTGTATGAAAACGGTAAAAAAATTGCATAAATGAAAAGCCTAGTCTAAAATGGTGATACATGTATGCCCTATACTTTTGCATAATACAATATAATATAAGCCTATTATTTGAGTTATATAATATTCCAAAATAAATATTTAAATTTAGATACAAAATGAATGATATCACACAATGTAAGTAACTGGAAACATAACCTGTATAGTCTAGAAAAGGGTTACACATATGCAAAATCTCATACAGCTAGAATGCACTCTACATGACTTTTTGGATCAACTCTTTGCTCAAAAGCATGAAGGATATAGAATAAAAGAATAAAAAATCACTTGATATCACTCTATGTCTCTTGAATGCCTAAGCAAATGTTTAGAACTTAGAAAGAAAATAGACTTATGCTTCTTTGCTCAAAGGAAAGAAAATGGCAAAACATTCCAACAAGATTTTACCATACTATCTATGGATGAATTAACAATAGGCCAAGGGTCTTATTTATAGAAAAGAGAGAGAGAGAAGGGAGGTCCCTTGTGCCAAAGAGAGGAATCAAATCTAGTGTAAGTCATTATCATCAGCTATAATTGATTTTTACCAATGATGTTTATTAGGGTACTTTGATTGATCCACGTCATCTTCTTGAACACCATGGGATCACCCATATAAAGATGCTTCCCAACTAGTTCTCCTTGGCTTGCTGATTTGTGAAATGACATGGAAATGGTTTCTTTCATTAAGTTTGGCTTTGTCTTTTCCTTCGGATTGGTCCTTAAGGAATGACTTAGATCATGGTTTTGTGTTGTCGATCAACCATTTAATCAAGCTAATAAGCTAAGTAGTTCCAAAAATATGATTTACTTCTATTTAGACCCTTTTGAGTTTTATAAATGAGTTCACTTATAAAACTCATAATTCAAGCACCTACTTAAACCCAATTTACATTTTTAGACCCATTCGAGTTTTCTTGCCTACTTTACTTATAAAACCTTATAAGCAAAGCACCTTGGGAAACCTAGTTTACACTACCAAGACCCTTTTAGGTTTTCTTTCCTGCTTTACTTATAAATCCTTATAATTAAAGCACCTTGGGAAATATGGTTTGCATTAACCAAAACCCTTTTTGGTTTTCTAATTTCTTCTACTTATAAAATTCATAATTGAAGTATGTTAGGAAATCCAATTTGTATTGAACCCAATGGTTAGTTTCCCACATTAAATTTGACATCATGCATCAACCCAACAACTATTTTCCCACCCTAAATTTGATTTCCTATGACACATCATGCATCAACCCAACAACTAGTTTTTTGCTTTAAATTTGTTGTCCTACGACACGTCATGGGGAATTTAATAAGGTTTATTACTCAAGAAATGGCTTGAAAATTTTCTTAAAGTAATTCATTTGGATAAAATCCTAAAGGAATTCCTTCAAGAATTTTGTTTTTGGGATTTAGCTAAGCCAAAGGTCTCTTCAGGAATGTTTCCTAAAGGACACTTGGAGGAAAGTGTCCTTCAAAAAAAAATTAAAGGACACCTAGCAGGGAATAAAAGCCCATTCAAATTTCCAATAGAAATGGCCCTTTGGAACTTTTCTAAAGGGAAACTTTTGGGAAAAAGGCCTTTCAAGAAATTTTCCTGAAGGACACTTGGAAGAAAGTGTCTTTTGAGAAAGTTTTGAAGGACACCTAAGCCAAAAGTGACCCTTCAGGAAAATTCCCTAAGGGCACTTGGATGAAAAATGTCAATTCAAAAAAATTTTGAAGGGGCATTCAGGAAAGGCTAAGGCAAAAGTGCCCTTCAAAAAGGTTTCAAAGGGACACTTGGGCAAAAAGTGACTTTAAATTTTTTTTCAAGGGACACTTAGACAAAAAAACTCCCTTCAAAACTATTCCAAAGGGTCACTTGGATAAAATAAATGCTCTTCAAAAATTTTCTAAAGGGACACTTGGGGGAAAACAAGGAAAGTGAAGTACCTTCATAAAATGTTGAAGGGTACTTCAAGGCTAAGGTAAAAAGGGGGATAAGGCAAAACAAAGATAAGGGGGAAAACAATGAAGGGAAAGAGAAACAAGAAAAGACTAAAACAACAAAATCCCAAACACAAAAAATAAGGAAGAATGAAAACCAACTGAAGAGTTAACACAAACTATCTATGCAAAAGAAGGAGGCAATATTATTGTGATTTCTAGGGGAGACATGCCTAATATGTCCAAGATCAACTGCCTACATCCTTCCATTGGGCATGGAGTCATGCAAGGCAAACAAAATACCAAAAGAATAAGCCCATGGCTAAGAGAAAAAATATAGGAAAACCATAGCAAGGAAAACACAAGGAAAGAAAACACCTGAAAGTGAAACACCTATGATACAAAGCACTTAGGGAAAATAAAAAATGACAAAGGAAACACATAACAACAAGTGTTTATAAGACATGGCCAGCAAGGTCTATAAGTAAGATTTCAAGTGGATTCCATTCACAAAAATAGGTATCTCTTCTCCATCCATCTTAGATAGCTAAAAGGATTTTCTTTGTTTATACTTGTTAATGATGTAAGGACCACTCCACAAAGTATCAAAATTTGTATGTTTTCCTATTTTTTCTCTATCCTCATATCATTTCAAGACTAAGTCACATTCTTTAAACACTCTTTCCCTTGTCATTTTGTCAAAGTATTTATGCATGAGAACTTTATGGTGTTCAAAAGATTTGTGCGCAACATCTCTTGCCTCCTATAAGTACATTAATTTTATCAATATAACCTCCATTAGAGTGTTTTTAAGTAATTCCAACTATTATGCAAGTTTCAAAGTAGGGAGATCTTGTGATATGGATGCCTAGATTCTCTCCTATAGATAAGTACAAAATGAGAATTACCAATTGACTTCTTCGGAGTGATTCTATTTACCCATAAGGCTATCTTCAACTTTCTATACCATGCTCTTTAATTGGTTTCCAGCATCCTCTTGATGATCTTTATGATGTTCTTATTAGTAGACATAGCCAATCCATTACCTTGAGATTATTAGTTGGATGAAGTACTCAAATGAACCCCACTCTTTACTACCCAATCAAAAGCTTTGGTAGATATGAAGGTAAGTGCATTATCTAAGATGATGACATGAGGAGCTCCAAATCTTATCACAATGTTGTCATGGAATTCTAAGATAGGATTTTTATTTGCCTCCTTTAATGCAATAGCCTCTACCCACCTTGTGAAGTATTCTATAGCAGTCAATATCCATTTGTGTCCAACACTTGATCGAGGGTTGATCATGCCAATAAAGTCAAGGCCCCATTGCATGAAAGGTTGGTCCACTTGAATAGGATTCAATGGAAGAGCTACAAGTTTTGGTTTGCTAAAAAACAAAGTACATTGAGGACAAACCTTAATCCAATGATAATAGTAGTTAAAAGGACTAGGCAAATAGTAAGCAGCTCTCATTATCTTTGCAATTTTTTTCTAGGAGAGAAGTGATCACCATCTGGTCCATTATGGAACTTTTCTAGTAGCATATCAAATTGGTCATTGTTAATGTATCTTAGCAATAAATTGTTCACATCATTTTTAAAGAAAATTCCATACACAAGACAATAAATAATATCTTTTAGCCTAAAATAACTTCTTTAAGATTTGTTCAATCCATTAGGACACTCACCATTTTGAAGAAAACTAATGATGTCTTGTGTCCAACTTTGATTTTTCATTTGATCAGTTGGCTGGGATTGAACATGATTGACCAAAGCTTGCTCCTTTGGCTCTTGAAAATCAGATGCTAAATATTCACACAAACCTCTTCCTCTTACCAATTTGGTTCTCTTAATGTCAATGTCATATTCCATCACTTTCATGATCCATCTATCTCTCTTTTCATTGAGATCCTTGCTTAGGAAGATCTCCTTGGTGCTAGGTTGGGAAACCATGACATGAATCTTGTTGTTGGAAACCATATGCCTAAATTTTTATAATCCTCTAATGATTATTAGTTCTTGATTCTCCATAAAATAATATCTTAATTCATACTCCTCTAATCCTTGACTAAAAAAGGCAATTGGATACTCAACATCTTCATCATTTTTTTGCATAAGCATAGATGAGATTGTGTCGATGTTAGCAAAGGTATAGAGTATGAAATATTTAGAAAAATTTAGATTTAAGAGAGCAGTAGATTCTTTAATTTCTTTTTTGATTGCTTCAAAACTAATCTTACCTTACTTTGTCTAAGTAAAAACTTGGTTCTTTTTTAGCATGTTTGTGATAGGCTTTACCATAGTTGTAAAGTTTGGGATAAACCTCCTTAAAATGTTTATTTTCCCCAAGAAGCTTTGTCACCCCTTCTTATGTTGAGGCAAGGACAATAATATAATATATTCAATCCTTTTGAGGTCAATAAATAAGCCTTATTTTGAAACAACATGACCCAAAAGCTTACCATTTTGGACACCAAAGATGCACATCTTTGGATTGAGGGATACGCCATACTCCCTAAATTTCTAAAACACTTGCCTTTGATGTCCCATATGATCAGTATCATATTTTGAAAAAATGGTTATATCATCAAGGTAAACAAGTAACAACTTATTGATCAAAGCTTTGAAAGCCATGTCCATTGTTCTTTGAAATGTAGCTCCAGAATTGGACAAACTAAATGGCATCGTATTGTAGGCAAAGGTCTCCCACTTGGTGATGAAGGATATCTTGAATTGATCCTCTTCATTTTCCATTATTCAATTATAACTTAAATAACCATCAAGAAGTGATAAATGTTGAGAACTTGAAACAACATGGAAAATTTGTTCCATGGAAGGGAGTGGATAATGATCCTTGAGAGACACTCTATTTAGATCAAGAAAATATAAACAAACTCTAATTTATCCATTATTATTTCAAACCAGCACAAGTTTGGCTACCTAAGTTGAGTGCTTTATAGGAAAGATAATCCTAGACTCAATTAACTTAGTCAGTGCTTTCTTTCTGAGTTATTCTATCTTGGCATTGATAGGCCTTTGTTTTTATCTTACTAGTTTAGCTTTGGGCTCTAACTCAATGGTGTGATGGTTTAGACTTGGATCAAACACTTTCAAGTCCTTATACTCCCAATAAAATATGCCATGAAACTCTTTTAATAATGCAATGAAAGCTTGCCTTTACAACTGAGAACATATATTGCCTTTCTTCAAAAGTTTGTCTTTTAAAATTAGAACCCTCTCATAGTTTTCCTCCTTTGTTGACATGATAATTATTTTATTCTTATTTTGATCATCCTCATTGAATACACTCTCCAAGGTAATCAGAACCTTAGGTATTTTATTTATATTTAGTTTTATATAGTGATCATGTAACCTCTTTTAATTTCTTGAGAAGAAGCCTACCTCATTTTAAAATAATTGTGCAATGTGTTCATCACTTTCAAACACTTGTCATGACACTTAATTATCTATAATGGAAGGCCTCATAATGATCTTGATATGAGATTGATCCTTATCCTTTGCTACATTAATAGTTGAGTCAAAATGTGCTCCTATTGCAGCCAATCTATCAGCATGTTTGTTGAAGTCTTTTGGTCTGTGTTATATGTTGAAAGCATCAAAGTCTTCAAGTAGATCCCATAACCTATGCTTATATGACTTAAGTAACGGTTTTTTTACTTTAGATTAACTTCTGAATTTATGAATGACTAGCTAACTATCTCCATAGACTTTCAAATTCTTGATTCCTCTCCTTTTTGCCCATTGGAGACCATAAACTAGGCCTTCATATTTTGCCACATTGCAAGTGCAGTGAAAGTGAAACCTATAAGAAGAGTAGTAATGATTCCCTAATGGATAAACTAACATGATGCTAGTACTTACACCTAATTTTTTCCTTAAAATATAAAATAACATTTCCCACATGCCATCAAGCTCATGATCCTCATTGGTGAGTGAAGGAATTGGAACATTCTCTTCATGCATACATTAAACTGCCAAATCAGCATCCTCACTAAAAGTGTAAGGATCAAGGCCATGTGTTTTAATTTTGTGATTGTCAAGATAAAGATTAAAAATACCTTCAAGAGGGGAAGTTTTTTCATGATCCATGACCGTTTCCCCTTCCTTGTTGATTAGACAATTCTGATTTGACATTATCTTCAAGTATGGCTCAATGTGGGATCTTGCTAAGGGTTAAGTCCTTATATTTACCTTGGTTGCATACCTTGTCTTGAAAGCTAAAAAATACTAGTAATTAGAAAGGTATCCTCCTATCTTAGCTATGAATTAGCTTGACAAGCATATAACAAAGTGTGATGGAAGGTCCACCACCATAATGTCTTGCATGATAGGGAAGATTGGGCAACCATGTAAAAATACTTTCAGACCTTTGACTAATCCTACCATCTCAGTTGGAGTCCCATATAGCTATAACACACCCTTGTTATGTAGCTCATAGTTCAAACCTAGCTTATCAACCACTACTTTAGGCATGATGGTAATGCTTGTTCCACTAGCCACAATACAATTGTGGGCCAACTTGTCTTGCATAATGAGTGTGAGGTATAAAGGTCAAGACTTTTCAGCCTTGGTTGAGGGATCCAAAATATTATTTGGATAATTTTTAGGGCCACGCCATTGTTCTTTGAAACTTAAGGAGTCACATAAATGCTTTCCAACTGCTCTTGTAAAAGCTCTTTTTGATTGGGTATATGCAAGACTTCCCAAAGGGATATACTTACCTTGGCACTCTTCAATGAATTAACAATGTTTAGAGATCAAGCATTCACCTTATCTAGAATTTTTGATGGTAATGAGGGAGCTTGGGTCTAATACATTGCAATCTTGGCAGCCCCACTTACATTCTAATTTTGTTAGGAAAGATGACATGCAGTAGTTACAACATTTGGATTGACACTTGGTGGAATTGGAGAGGCATCACTTGGAGCTACCCATGGTTCTTGGACTTCTCCCAATTCTCTCTTCTTATCTCTTGAATTGGCTGCAACTGACATGCCTTGAGTCAATGCAAAATCATATTTTTTCTTGGAAATTCATCATTCCCACACTTGGGCTACTACCTTCTCCATGATTATCCCTTTGGCTAAGACATGGTTCTTTTACTATCATGTAGGGAGTAGTTTCCTCTTGTGTTGTCAAAGCATGGCTAGTTCCTTTATAATCATGTAGAAACTAACCTTGAGGCTACCCCCATTGGTCCAAATGATCCTCTCCTTGTACTAGATTTACATGTACTAGAATAACAACCTTTATAAGAGGAGTAGAATTTGGATTATATGCATTGAGTTGTCTATTGTAACATTGTTGATTTTGTCCTCTCCCTTGATAATTGTATTGAGATGAAGCTCTATATCCTTGTTGAGGATAATATTGTGCATTAGGAGGAGCACTTGCCTGATATTGAGATTGTTTGAGCTAAGCTCTTAATGATTTAATTTCTTCATCCTTGTCCACAATATTATCCACCTTCTTGTAAAAGACTCTTAGATTCACATTGGCATTAGGAACTTGTGACATGCTCAGAGATTCAATTGAATTATGGGACAACAAAGGCATGGAAACTCTTAGAGGAAGTTTTCCATCTTGAATTAAGCTATTCTCAGCCTCAATTCCTAGCTCATATGCACTTAAAAGAGTGAATCCTCCCATTGACTCCAAAATAATAGAAACATCAATACCAATCCTTTTAAGGTATGTTGGGAACACAAAGCTAGGAGGAGGTCTCATGATTGGTGGCAACCTATACCATGTTCTTTGAAATCTCTCATTGAAATCTCCCATGGATTTATTGGACATCTTCTTATTACATTTAGTTGATGTATTATGGAAGCATGATCACTCTTATTTTAAAATCTTGTCACCAATATATCCTCAAATCCATCCCAACTTATAATGCATCCCCCTTCCAATGTTTTATACTAGTCAAGTGATTTTCCTTTTAAAAACATAACAAGTAACCTAATGGCTATGTTGGTCCTAGTAAAATTATGGAAATTCCAAAAATTAGAGATGTATCTCATATGTTTAGATGGGTTAATATGACCCTCCCCATTGAAACTAGGAAGACTTTTGGTAGCATTCAGAGGGATGGGGTCATATGCGGGAAGTTATATTGGGTTCTATGTATTAAAAGTAGGGAAGGGTTGATGCCTATCCATGTCTTCTTGATTTTCTACTTATTGATTTTAAGTTTCTTCAACTTCCTCAAACTCTTTTTCTTCCTCTTCAAAACCACCCTACTCAATCTCTCTAAATGCTAGGAATGGTTTAGGATGTTGTTCCTCAAAAAGTGCTTCAACTAGAGGTTCTTGGTCAAATATCCTAGATGACCTAGTGAGGACCATGAAGTAAACTATGGGAAATTTGTTCTAGAACCATGGATTCTCACCCTTTGGAGTTTCCAAATGATATATTTTAAAATATAAATGATACTTTTCAATACCAACATTCACCTTGACATGAAAATAATAAATAATTTGTCCCACTAGGCATGTTATAATTGTTGTCTCTAAATCTTGCATCCTACAAGAGGGTTGTTTAGGCCTCCTCTAGCTTTGGCTAATGTTGGGACATTTCCAGGCCTATGGGTGTGCTTATAAGTGGAAATTAACCTATATGTTGAAAAGGATAGCTCCTTGCATTAGATTTTGTGTAATGAAATCTATTGGACCAGCTTGTTTGGATGAAAAGGGTAAATTTTTTGCATAAATGAAAATCCTAGTATAAAATGGTAATACATTAAAAGTTATTATCCACTCATATGCCCTATACTTTTACATAAGGTAAGTAACTGGAAAGACAACTTGTATAGTCCAAAAAATGGTTACACATATGCAAAATCTCATACAACTAGAATGCACTCTACATGACCTATTGGATCAACTCTTTGATCAAAAGCATGAAGGATAGAGAATAGAAGGATAAAACATCACTTGTCACTCTATGTCTCTTGCATGCCTAGGTAAATTTCTAGAACTTAGAAAGAAAATAAACTTATGATTATGTGCTCAAAGGCAAGAAAATGTCAAAACATTCCAATAGGGCTTTGATGTACTATCTATAGATGAAATAAGAATAACACAAGGGTCTTATTTATAGAAAATAGAGAGAGATAAGGGAGGTAACATGTGCTAAAAAGGGGAATCTAATATGTTGGAAGTCATTATCCTCAGATGTAACTAATTTTTGCCAATGATGCTTATTAGGGCACTCTGATTGATTCACGTCATCTTCTTGAATGTTATGGGCTCACCCCTCTTAAGATGCTTCCAAAATTCTTCTCATTAGATTGTTAATTTTTGAAATGACATGGAAAAGTTTACTTTCATTTAGTTTGGATTTGTCCTTTCCTTTTGATTAGTCCTCAAGGAATGACTTGGATCATGATTTTATGCAATCGATCAACCATTTGATCAAGCTCATAAGCTAAGTAGTTCCAAAAAACTAATTTGATTTTATTTAGACCCTTTCAAGTTTTTTGAATTCCTTAACTTATAAAAATCATAAGTCAGACAATTACTTAAACCTGATTTGCATCTACATACCCATTCAAGTTTTTTGCCTACTTTACTTATAGAACCTTATACACAAATCACCTTGGGAAACTTAGTTTGCACTGCCAAGACCCTTTCAATTTTTCTTGCCTACTTTAATTATAAAACCTTACAAGAAAAGGACCTTAGGAAACCTAGTTTGCATTGAACAAGATCCTTTTAGGTTTTCTAATCTCTTATACTTATAAAATTCATAAGTCAAGCATGTTGGGAAACATAATTTATATTAACCCTAACAATGAATTTCACACCGTAAATTTGAAATCCGATATCACATCATGTATCGACCCAATGGCTAGTTTCCCACCTTAAATTTGACATCATATGGCATGCCATGCATCTACCTAATGACTAGTTGTTTGATTTAAATTTGACATCTTATGGCTTCTCATGGGAAATTCAATCAGGTTTATTGCTTGGGAAATAGTTTGATAATTTTTATGAAGAAATTAATTTGGAAATTTTTTTGAAGGAATTCCTTCAGGAATTTTGCTTTCAGGCTTTGGCTAATCTAAATTTCCCTTCAAAAACTTTTCCCAAAGGATACTTTGAGGAAAGTGTCCTTCAAAAAAGTTTTGAATAACACCTAGGGGGAACAAAAAGCCCCTTAAAAAAAATTTGAAGGGCATTTCTAATGAAAATGGCCCTTCAAAACTTTTTTAAAGGGCAACATTTGGGAAAAAGGCCCTTTGAGATATTTTCTAGAAGGACACTTGGAAGAAAGCGTCCTTCAGGAAAGCTTTGAAGGACACCTAGGCCAAAAGTGACCCTTTAGGAAAATTCCCAAAGGGCACTTGGATGAAAACTATCCCTTTAGAAAAATTATAAAGGGCATTTTGGAAAGGCTTGGGAAAAAGAGCCAATCAAAAAAGTTTTAAAGGGAAACTTGGGTAAAAAGTGCCAACTTGGGAAAAAAGTGCCCTTGAAAACTTTTTTGAATGGACACTTAGACAAAATAGTGCACTTCAAAAAAAAATTTGAAGGGTCACTTGAGTAGAAGAAATGCCCTTCAAAATTTTTCCAAAGGGAAATTTGAGGGAAAAAAAGGCAAGTGAAGTGCCTTCAAATAATTATTAAGGGCACTTTATGCCTAAGTAAAAAAAGGGACCTAAGGTAAAACAAATCCAAGGGGAAAAATAATGAAGGGAAATCAAAACAAGGAAAGACTAAAAAAACAAAGGCCCAAATAGAGAAAATAAGGAAGGAAGAAAGAAAACTAGCTAAAGAGGTAATACAAATTGGTTATGCAAAAAAGGGGACAACAAGTACATAATTTAGTTCAAGTGTTTCATGAAAAAGAGACCATATAACCTTATATATAATCTAATATTAATCATCCTTTATGATGATTAAACTATTTATATTATATATAAATTATGATTTTTTATTATGTATCTTATGGGTAGGTTATTACCCAACATAGTTCACATGTTTCATAAATAAGAGATCCTAGAACCTTCTCAATCACCTAAGTGTGAGCATCCTTGGTGATGCTTATACTATTTACATTGTATGAAAATCACAAGGTAAACTTGAGATATTTATAGTTGGTTTTGTGTGATCATAAATTGCTACTCACCTTGGCAAGTATGCACCTTTTGACAAAGAGATTGTTCCTTAGACATGCTAGATTTAGGTGAGAGATTTCTATCACACTTTATTGTATGAATCTTAATCATGATATAGGAGTGTAATATGTGTTTTTAGTGGTTATAGTGTGTTAGGATTATTATTTAAAAATTTATATTCTATCCATCCCTTCAATTTTGGGAAGATATTTTTTTTCTAATTAGAACTTAGCCAACATCAAGATGAGATTATATCCTATGATTATCAATTGAAAATTAATAATTCCCTTGAGTGGATACACACACACACACACACACATAGAGAGATAGAGAGAGAGAGAGAGAGAGAGAGAGAGAGAGAGAGAGAGAGAGAGAGAGAGAGAGAGAGAGAGAGAGAGAGAGAGAGAGAGAGAGGAGAGAGAGAGAGAGAGAGAGAGAGAGAGAGAGAGAGAGAGAGAGAGAGAGAGAGAGAGAGAGAGAGAGAGAGAGAGAGAGAGAGACAGAGAGAGAGAGAGAGAGAGAGAGAGAGAGATCTATGTACACACACATATATATGTGTGTGTGTATACACATATATATTTATGACAATAAATGAAGTGTTCCTTCATATTTGAAATATGTACCCTTTTTAATTTTTAATACTAATTCATCTACATTCATTGATCTTGGTAGGATAGATATCTCTTTTCATGTTTTCTATAAAGGTTGTGTACTTGGAGTGGCATGATGCCTCAATGAATTTTAACTTCTTATCTTGTTGGGGGAAATGTGTAGTGAGATTTTGAACTTACACATTGGTAAGTGTGTAGTAGTCTTAACAAATTAGATTTTCTATGCATATTTCATACTTCACAAGGTTATTAAGATTTTTATTTTTTTTTATTGATACTTTATCCCTAATCTTTCCACTTAGTGGCCTTCCAAATTCACATTATTTTATAATATTTTATTTTGATAAATGATATTTTCCACTTGATGTAGTATATTTTGATAATCTTTCAGTATTTATTTGGACTTATAAGCTGATTTTGAATCAAATTTTTATAGGTTTTCCTTGTTATGGGATTCAAAGATATTTATCCATTTATAATTATGTTATTTTATTTAATTTTGGAGCTCCCATTTTTCTTACTTATCTTCATTTTTTACTAGATTAGGTTATATAACTATTTTCACCTTCATTATTATTTAGATTATATTAGGCAATTGGCCTATTTCATTTTTTATCCTTTTGGTATTGATATAGGTTACTTAGATGATTTGAATTTACTCATTCATTGGATTGGTAAATATTTACTTAATTGTGTTATTTTGATGAGCCATTTTGAAATACCTTTCACCTTGTGTGAGTATGGGAGTAGTAGGTGAGAATTATCTCATTAATATTATTTTATGATAAAACATTATGTCACAATATCTTATTGAGAAAGTTTGGATTCCTTATATCATATGTTTTATTCTAAAAATGCTAGAAGGATGATGTGAGTTGATGAGATAAAGAATTGACCATATTTAATATTTTATACATCCTATGTAGACATCTTATAATAAATATATTCAAATATCTATGTTTCCTTTTGAATTAATTTTAACCATTCATCACTTAATAAATATGTATCATATATATTTGGTATTTCAAATTAGGACTATTTATTTATGAATAAAATAATGTATTTTATAATTATTTATATTTCTAGTATTTATCACTAATCAAACAATTACAGATTTTATGTTAATCATAGGTAAACACAAACCTATAGTGACTAGGTAGAATTACTTATACAAATTAAATAAGTTACCTATATAAAGTAGGTAATTAGCCAATGGAAATGACTGGAGCATATTTATCCACTTGTAGAAATTGGGCATCACATGTAACAATAACTATCCATGCGCATTTGACTGGATTGACAATTAGATGATGAGTTTGAGTAATTAAATTATATAGTTTAAGGATTATGATAGTTGATCATCATGAGGAAAAAAGAGAATAAATTTAAGTTTATCCCGTAACTATTCCTCCTTCATTGAATGGTCACTCTTAAGTGGTGGCAATAGAGGGATATGTTATTTCTCCTTACTACCTATTTTATACTACTGTATAGTTATTAGTTTAAACTCTATTGTAACTATCAATTTGAATAAATAACTACCTTATCTCTTTAAGAAAGAATTAGTTTGATTAAGAATAAGGAGTGAGATATATAAAAATATAAAAAACATAAGGTTGAATTTATTATAATAGTTCTAATAAACCTATGTTTTCATAGTAGAAATATTTTCATTACTATAGATTATTTAATGATTATATGTGATTTAAATTAATCCAAATATAGTATAGGAATGTACTATAACATAAA
Organism: Torreya grandis; assembly: GCA_037957365.1. Taxonomy (NCBI): domain Eukaryota; kingdom Viridiplantae; phylum Streptophyta; class Pinopsida; order Cupressales; family Taxaceae; genus Torreya; species Torreya grandis. The sequence continues at coordinate 38,297 of JARHVA010010492.1, read as the reverse complement.
TATAACTGAGTCAAGGCCCACTCATACATAATTATGGTAAATATCCCATTCATTAGTTTAGTTTCTTTCTACATCATGTGTATGTATCTTCATTTTTAGTAGAATAGTCGCAACATATGATATTTACATTCATGTTTCATTGCTCACAGAAGCATTTATAAATAAGCAACTTTTAATCCTATGTGGGAAGATTTCACACTAGATTAACATTTAAATTCCTATAACTTACTTTCTTTAAATTTACTTTCCAACATTTTTATTCCTAAAATTTATTTTATCATCTTTAAATTTTTATAAGTGTATTTTCTTTCAAAAAGTGTGTTAGCCTTCTCAGTATTTTAGATAGTCAAGTGTTTCATATAAAGTGTATACTCATTATAAGGATATACATCCATGGGTTGAAAATTTAAGTGAATATTATTTAGTGTATATATTAGCTAGTTTCCTCTTAGGGTATATCCTCACAAGTTGTAGGAGAAATCCTCAAGATAACAGATAATGGTAGATTATATCTTTCCTATATTTTTTCCCCATTGTTGGGGAAGTTTTCAAGTACTAAACTTTCAAAAATTTAAGAATATATTTACTACTTTATAGACTAAATTTACTTGTTTTCTAGAATAAATTCAATTTTTTCTATGTTATTTTACTTTTAGGTAGAACTAATTTCCTTTCAATATGATTATGAAAAAATAGACATTTTTTTAACTACCCTTGTGTAGGACATGGAAAGAATAATGAAAAGGGATAATGATTAGGTACATGCAACATGAAAAGGATAAATTAGGTATATTTTTTAGTAAGAGACTAAATTTCATGGTAGAAGTAAAATATGTGGTATGTCCTATAATAACTACAATTTTAAAAAACATACCCATAGGAAATCCACACCATTCACTTGGAGTTATATCAGAATCAAATGTTTTTGGATGAATTAGTAGAGAAATATAAGTCTTGGGAATAAGAGGATCCTCATACTCTTAAAAATTATACCCTCATACCATTTCATAGAGTACTAATCTATACTTAGGATTCCAACATTCAATTTCATCCATGCCCATTTTTTGATGCCTCTAAGTGTAACACATGTTTCCTTAGTATTCAAAGAACACTTCTCATTTTAGAATTCTAGGAATTCAGAGCATGAGTAGTAGGTTATGGAAACTTGATGTCACTTATGATGAAATAGTGACAAAGATATGCATTGGTGTCCCATAAATTTATAATGAGTGATGGTTGGGATCCATCATGGTCCATTTTTTGTGAATTTCAAAAAATATATATTAACACTTGTGAATTATGGTCTAGATTCAAGTTACAAACTAATCTAAGTAGATATTTGTAATTACGTTTAAACTAGAGTGGTCTGATGTAAAAAAAGGAGCAAAGAGAAGGGTAAGTATAAAATAGATCAAGTGATTACCAATTTTAATCTTAAATGTCATGACAAAGCATCAATTACAACTGAGTATACATTGAAACTAATATACAATGTAAAATAGCCTTATCTCAAATTCCACTATATATCAGGCAAACTTTGAAGGATAATGTAAAGAGTCACAAGTAAGAACTAAGTCTAATTTAAGGATATACTTAATATAATCAAATAACATTCACACATTTGAATTTATAAAAAAATTAAATTAATCAAAACCAAAGATCCTCCAAATAATCTAGCATGTGCACAACTTAGAAACACTGTGATTAGAAAATCCAACCTATAATTCAAAGAAACTATTCAAATTCAAGACATAAAGCTAGTAATTAAGAGAAAAGCTATATTAACAATTGACATATCAAATGTGGAAAATCTTTATAGAATTTCTTGATTGTATTAATTTCTTTAGGTGTATAAAATTTGATCAAAATTTCTCTCTCTTTTACAAATGGTAATACTTGTATTTATAGAAATATCAGACAATAAACTAGTCAGTCATAATATACATGTACAAAAGACAAGGATAACTATCCTACCTAAGATGGTTCTAGAATACACTTATTTTCTACAATTAGACTAACCTATCTTAATGGTACAAATAATATACTATCATATTCCTTATAAAACAATATTCCTATTTTAAATATTACAAAATTCTACAAAATATAATATTGTCTAATTAATTGGTGGTGCCTCCACTTGTTATTAGAGGATGCTCATGGATTTAGTATGTTTCTCATCAACTATATTTAGATCCACAACAATCTTTAGGATACACTCTTCCTCTTAATATACCAAGTCCTTGAATTCTCTATCATTTATAGCCATGATTTCTTTAATGATCCTATCTTCATTTATCTTTTATCTACCATTGAATATCATGTCTAGGATCCTACTGTTATCTACCCCAAATTGGTCTTAGATATTTCTTTTGATATTTTGAGTTACCAAAGTATCCCTACATTTGAATTATTCATGACTTATGATTCCAAGGGTAGTGGGTTATGCAGGGTCTATAAGAATAGTCAAGTGTGTCTTCTATCTCTAAGGCTATCATATCTATGTACTGAACTAGGGAAGTTGACCTTTATGGGAGTTTTGAAAATGAGGGCCCCTCTCTAGGTCTCTCTTCTAATTTCACTTCTCCCACTTTTTCCTTACCATAGCCTTGTTCATCCTGGACATGCACAATTTTCCCTTGAGGCTATGGTTGTTCTACTTGGTGTTGTTCTTAGGTTATCCCATATGGTCTAAGCAACAAATGGTATTGTAAAGGATGAATTTTCCATGCCTCCCCAGATGGCTTGTCATGCTTGGTAAATATGTGTTCAAGTTTGATATTTTGCCCTTGAATCCTAGCCTTAATAATTCTTAGCCTTAATATAGATGATTTCATGAACATCGAGTTGATGTATATACTCAAGCTTGGGGAGCTTCTTCTACTTCAAATGGATACTCACTATGTTATTATGATCCCATATCTCAAGTTCACCAAGATGAAACCCAAATGAATCCCTATGCTTGGCCATGGTATCAAATTATTTCCAATCTTGAAGTATAGTTCTTCTAATGGTTAGAGGGAAGGGGTAGAGAATACCCTTCCTCTTTTATTCACAAATCCCATCAATGCCATTTATGTGCTAAGAGGTAATTTCTTACTTGATAAGCTTACTTAGAACTTATAATGGCAATCTGTAAGGCTAAGACATAATACCCTCAATCATAATGACTATGTAGTTAGGGTAGTACCAGATGTCACTTGTCATTTTGGCATATTTTTTGATGAGTGGTTGGACCCTAGGCATGGGAAAACCTATGATATCCTCTAATATGGATAGATAGACATATTCACAAATTAATTTCATATGGTTCTTGTATGTAAGGATAAGTAATTTGGAGTAATGGTGGGAAATGGTGTTTTTTCTCTAAGGAGACTAATTTATAATACTAAGGAAGTGGATTGAGGTAAGAAGGGCATATAGTAGGTATGACATCATATAAAAATACTTATATGTCTTCCTTTTGATGGTAGTGAATTGATTGGCCACGAAGACATTGATCAAATCTCCATTTTGAGGGGTGAGATTTTTTTCCACCATGAAATGTATATAGGGGACATAGATTTTCTTGACATATGTGGTTTAAGGGGATCTAAAGGCTTGGTTTAATAGGTTCATTATCACCTTAATGCCCTCCCTAAATTAGACTACTGAGATCTTACCTTAAAATTCCCTAAAGTTATGGGGTCCTTGGTATAGCCATGGTCTAAGGATAGAGTTTAGGTCATGAGGGATAGTCTATTCCTTAATTCTAGATAGGTCCACATGAGGAGTTGAGATCTTATAATACTTTTCAAAGGATATAGGAAAAATATATGATATCCCCTTAGAATTTCATTCCTAAATTATCCATTCATTATCTATCCTATAATCAACAAAGATAGGAGTGATGAGTCTATACAATATAGTACCTTGAGTTTTATAGCAACATGGTGAAGGCCAGTCATCTGGATAATAACATAGTCATAATGCATCCAACTAACTATGGCTATTACCTACTTCTCCTTTGTGATAAGTTTTAGTTCCTCCACCATGAAGATGAGTTTGGACCAATTCCTAATCCCTAAGACATTCATCGATACAATGTCTAATTCACTATCCTTGAAGATACACCCCTCATTATCTATTGATAAGTAGAGATCGATATCCTCCTTAAATTACTCTTTATGTGCTTCCGTGGTCCTTACTTCTTTCAATTTCTTATCCTAGATAGTAAATGGTCTTTATGAAATCTATTTTGTTCTCAAAAACATAATAAATCTCTTCTTGGATCAAAGTATGACCAAATGAATTCAATTAGGTCACTTATATGCATGGTTTAAGGTTTTTCAAGCTTTAAAGGCAAGATGTATCTAAAATTTGGTTCATCCATGATTTGTATTTGATTTGGACCTTTGCCTTTATGACTTTGCATTTTTGATCCCACAAGATCTTTTATTTTGTCATTTTCTTCTTGCATGGCATTTATGTGTCACTGGTTAGGACCTTTCACAAAAAAATTAATAAATGCCTTTGAGCACTAGCCATTGGTTTCTAAAATATGTTATTTTACTTTAAATCATGAAATCAAAATCTTGGATTAATATGAGCCATTGATTGTAATCTAAGTCCTTACCTATGATTGGATCCTTTTTGTTTCAAGCCTTGTAGTTATGACACTTTCCATCTTTGCCTACCTTACCCATGCTTTGTATCCTATGTCAGTCCTTTTTGGAATGAGCAATGGACACATAACAAGTTCATGGGCCTTTGAAAGTCATGAACACCTTCACACCATTGGATCATCATAGATGTCATTTGTATTCATAAATACAATGGGTCCTTATTGTTAAAACCTTAGGTTAAGTTAAGAAATATTATAAGGGAACCTATAAAGTAAATATTATTTAGGCATACAAGGAATGTTAAAGGGGGAAATAACAAAGGAGACAAAGAATTTTAGGCTAAGTTTTAGTCATGTTAAAAAGCACAAGTAGGATTAAAACATGAACTTTACTCTTAGGTCCAAAATGGATTTTTAAAAGGTTTTTACTAATTTATTCCCACCAGTATTCAAATTTGAAATGAGGGTTCTTCAAGGGATTTGAAACATGAATTTCCTAGGGACAAACACCATGGAACCTACACCTAAAGGAAACAAAGATAATTTATTAGCATTGTTAGTCAAAATTAAAGAAAAACATAACCAAGTAAGCTTGCTTTTGATAAAGTGGATGATCGTCAAATTTTACAAATTATCTTATCATGCCATATTTCATGTTCAATTCACAGGGTTTCTCAAGGGTCCCAATTTTCAATAAATGTGGGTATGTTAGTCCTAGTAAATTATGACTCAAGGGGGAAACATAGAAATATGTTAGAACCTAAAGACTCTGATTTAGACAAATATTTAAATCATCCATTTCCACTTAATCAATATCATAATCTAAATAAGGTTATGGCTGAAATAAACCTTGCACTTATAGACTTAAGGTTAAACACCAAGACATAATCATACTATGTGTGTGCTTTGATTCTACTTACTATTTGCCATGGGATTCAAAAGTAACTCTTAGATTTCTTATCCTTGATCACTAAGACTTTACTTATAACATGTTAAGATGTTCATTAAGAACCATTCTTTAGCATACAAAAGACTTAGAAATTTATATGTCTCTAGCTAGGCATCCATAGCCTTGATAAAGATGTTTTTGGCTCCACTCAAGGCCTTGCTCCACTACCAGCCAGACATCCATATCCGTAATGGAGATTATCAGAATCACCTATGCCTAAAAGCTTTTGATTTTGCATTTCATCCTTATTTTTTGTATTTTCTATAGATATTTATGCTTTTATCAATATTGGGAACTATAATAGCTATGTTTTAGGATTTGGTCAACTTTTGATCTTCAGAGAATCACCTACGGTTGTAACTATTATCCTAAGCAAGGATGTTGATTAAGTGCTAGTATGGATATACCATGATAGTCTAAGTCCTCACCCTATAGGTGTATGTCTTCTTAAAACCAATTTGAGGTCAAGACAATGGTCAAGTTCTCATGAAATAATTGGCTTTTTCTATTGGTTTTTATCATTTTTCCATGTTATAACATTATGATTACATTTCAGGACCATGGTCATATTATGCATGTGACCCATACCTACACTCTTAAATTTTAGGCATGTTTCAAGAAAACTTCATAACTTTGATCTTGAAATTATCCAAAAGGACTTATTAGAACCAAGGAACAAGGAAACAAGAAAGAAACACACAACAAAAAGTAGGAAAGTAAATAAATATATACATGATTATATACAAAAAAAGGAATAAGAAGGAAAAAATTGAAAAGAAACTAGCTGTCCTACCTACTCTAAATTCTAACCATCTTACAGTTTACTCTATGAAGACCTCAGGAGGTATAGTAGAGAATTAGTGCTTGAGGTATTGCTCATTGGTGGGAAATGTGAACTTTTATCTTTATATATCTTTGAGCTTGAGGGTTTTATTTCCCAATGTTTCTATAATTTGTTATGGGCCAATTCATAAGAGTGTGAATTTTCCATGTTTGCACTTAGGCTCAGATGCTTTGTCATAAAGGTGAAATAGGTCTCCTTGTTTAATCATCTTAATCTTTGACCTTTTATCAAACCATCTCTTAACTATGGTTTGATTCCTATTAAAATCAATAAAGGCCTTCTCCCTTTCATCTTCCATTTGAGTTATGTCGAGCAATCTAGAGTTGGCAAGCTCTTGGCTTTCTTCCATTTATTCATGTATAAATATGTACATGGGAAACTTAAGAATGATAGTAAAAATGGGATCCTATCCATACACTAATATAAATGGTGAATCTCTTAAGGCTTACTTTATTATTATCCTATCATCCCATAGTATAAAATTAAGGAGCTTGTCCCAAGTCCTAAGCTTATTTGCAACATACATTTTGATTGCCTTCATTAGGCTCTTGTTTGTAGACTCAGAGACTTCATTTCCTTGGGGATAGTGGTTAGATGTAAAATTTAGAGTGATGTCATTATCATAATCCCATTCAATCATCTCTATAGATATGAAGGTAGATCCATTATCACACACTAGAGATACTAGTGTTCCAAACCTAATACAAATGTTTTCCTCCAAGAAGTTGATCACCTCTTCAGTCCTGTATTATTTAGTGGATATAGCTTTAATCAACCTTTTACAATAGTATGTGGATGTCAGGACATATTTGTGTCTTTTAGATGAATTAGGCTTGATCACCCCAACAAAGTCTAAGCACCATTGAGCAAAGGGTTTATCAACCATGATTAGTTGTAGAGGCATTACTGTGTTTAGCTCCTTGGTGCTAAGAATATGATATGAGTGGCATTACCTCACACGTTCATGAGAATCCTTAAAAATAGTTGACCAATAATAGATAGCTCTAATAATTTTGTGAGATGTGGTCCTCCCAGATGGATGTTCACTACCCAGTTTTTCATGAAAGATGATGATTTGGGTGGTTTCTTCTTGTGAGATGCATCTTAATTAAATCTCTTCAAAAAAAATTCTATACAGGACCCCATCCTTGATCAAGTAATGGTATACCTTCAACCTGAAGGCCATATTTTTCTACCTAAATAGTCTTAGAGGATAAGTACTATTAATTAGTAAATATATGATTGAATCATAACACTCACTAGCTTGAAAGTTATGTTAATCCACTTGCATAATACTTAGCCTAGGGTTAGCATTAACAATCATATGGATTAAACCTTGGCACCTTACCAATTTTATTATTTTCATCTCCAAGTCATATTATTGATAAATTAGCATCCACTTACCTCTATATTCTCCCAATTAATAATTAGATTAACATAAGCTTTATGGTAGGGTTAGGTAGGATAACATGCACCTTATTTCTAAGGATATAATGTCTGAATTTAGTAACTACCTTAACTAATGCATATACCTTGTTATCAATTGGTGAATAATTTAACTCAACATTCTTAAAATTAGTTCTCTTACAATATATTATGTGATCACACCCATCATTCTTCTGAGTTAACATAGCAGTTATAGTGTGGTCAAATGCAAAATAATAGAGGTAGATGTCCCTTGAGAAAGTAAGACTTATGAGGAATAAAGCCTAGATAATGGTTTCTTTGATATCATTGAATGCCTTTCTAGATTCTTCTTTCCATGCTACTTTGTCATCCTTCTTTAGCATGTCATTTAGTGGCTTGACAATCTCTGAAAAGCCAAAAAAAAACCTTTCCTACAAAATTTATCTTATCAAAGAATGACTTTATCTCTTTCTTACTATTTGGAGGTTCTATTATAGATATGGCCTCCACTCTTTTAGGATCTATAAATATCTCATCTTTGCTTATAACATGACCTAATAATTTTCCTTCTATAACACAAAAGATACTCTTCTTAGGGTTTAAGGAGATCCCATACCTTATGCATATCTCAAAGACATGTTGTAAGTGCAAAAAGTGATCTTCCCTATTTTTAGAAAAAAATATTAGATTATCCATATATATTATAATACACTTACCTATTAGGAATTTACAGGCATGGCCCATGGCCCTTTAAAATGTTGCTTCTATATCGATAGAACATAAGACATTATCTTGTAAGAAAAATTTCCCCATTTTATTGTGAAGTTTATTTTCATCCTATCATATTTTTCAACCAATACCTAGTTATAACCTAAAAACCATGAAGGAAAGGCATCATAGCTAAACCTGAGACAACTTGGATTATTTGGTCTAAATAGGGAAGGAGATAGTTGTCCTTTTTTAATGCTTTGTTTATGTTTAATTCAATAAAAAGTCTAATCTAACAATTATTCTTTATGACTATCACTAAGTTAGCTACCTAGGTAGAATGTCTGATGGGGAAGACTATGCTAACATCTATTAATATTTTGACTTCTTTAAAGATCATGGGTTCTAAGATAGGGTTTATAAGCCTTTGCTTCTACCTAATTGGTTTGTATCTTTATTTAAGGCATATATTATGGGTAATTACACTTAGATAAAATATATTTAAGTCATCATTGGAACCATGCTATGGCATCCCTATATTGGGTAAGGAGCTCTTTAGCCTTCTTATTTTCAATGTTTGTATAGGGTTTTACAATGTTTACTAGTTGGGGTTGATCTTGAAGTCCAATTTTAATTACATTATAATCCTTCCCAAATACCTTGGGAACTTTTGAAACTATAGCTAGTTTATCCTGATCAAACAATCTCTCCAAAGCAATCATTCCCCTAGAGATCTTGTTATGATTCAACTAAATGACTTTACCAAGAAACTTGTATTCCTTAGATGCACTTTCATTAGTCTTATTAAAAATATGAGAATCAAATTCTCCATAATTGGTCATGAAATCTAATATTTACTTATCATCTTTGAAAACTTGAAAATGGTTTACATTATCAGGTACTAAAAGACAAGGGATCAACTCAATACTAAAATTGGGGGAATCTTGGTTGGGCATGAGGTTGGTTGCATCATATGCCAACTCATCAACAACTTGGTTTTATTCTCTTAGGATAAAGGTGATGTTAAAAGCATTAAAATACTCAATCAAATCCCAAACTCTAAACTTATATTCTTAAGATATGAGAGCTTGCATTAGTATTTAATTCTTACCTAGTTGATTACTAGTTTTGAGTCCCCATAAACTAGTAGTTATTTGACCTTATTATTTATAAAAAAATGCAAACCTAAGATAAGGTATTCATTTTTAGAGAGATTTTTAGTGCAAGGGAATTAGAGCGTATAAGAATCATGGTACTTTATATTATTATGGTTAGCTAAGACAACACCAACACTTGATCTAGCACTACACCTAGCACCATCAAAATGCAATTTCGATAGTCTGAAAATAACATGAGCACTCTTGGGATCACATACCTTATCAATATATAGGGTGATAAACCTTAAGTTTGATTCAATTATGTTGACCCTCTAATTTACAACATTATACTCTATTATAATATGTTTCATCCTTGGCTCTCTTTCAAGAATGATGTGATTAGGAAATTCCTTCCAAGGTAGCCATAGATGTGAGAAATATATGGAATGTAACCATTCAAAGCCTTGGTACATTCCCTAATCAACAAGATTACATAAAAATAAATTATATCAATGACTTATATATCAATGAATTAATTCACCCTAGGCTTAGAATATAACTACATGTGAACATTTAAAATATCCCCAATTAGCCTACCTGTAGATTTATTTAATTAGGTGACAACACTATCAGATTTAGTAGGAGTTAAGACAAGTTGTTTTCATATACCTATAGGGATGATGTTGGTAGATACACCTAATTCTAATAATAATTTATGTAATTTCTTACCAAACATCTTGACAGTGAGTAAGAAATGAGGAGGCTCAGCCTTGGCTTTGTGTACAATCACATTGACATGATCATCCTTGGGTGGGTTGTTGGACTTCTTTGATAGATATTCTAGAAAGAGGTCCCTTTGCTCTGTGATATGTGTTAGTTCATGACAAGTGATATTAACCTTTATCTTCTTCATGTCCTCAATTATGTTATATCTAGTTTTATTAGAATAACTAGGAATATCAACATTAGGTTTAGAATTACTCCCTTTAGGTGGCTCTAGATTGTTACTTGAGGTGTTTAAGGGTTCCAAAATTATTGAGAGGTACTAAGGTAGTCAAATTCTACCTCTACTCCCTATTCCTCAAGGGATAGATCTTCTTAAAAAGCTATTAAAAATATTAGATATCTTCAAGGATCTCATTAGGTTCATTTTCCTCTTGAAAGGGGAAATCAAAAGTATCCATCATGAAGACTTGATTAGATGATATATATCTAGAAGCATCTACACCACTTTCCTTGTTAGGGATCACTTCACATGTATCAAAATCTTCTTGAAAATACTCAAAGACTTTATAAAACTCAATATAGTCAATTTCATCGTGCTTGAATATGTAATTTACTCTATAATAATTAGGTACTGAAATATCAATAAGGTTAATGTCCATGGTCTTCTTTTCACAAGATGGCTCATTATTCTTATTGTTATTGAAATATCATTCTAAAATCTATTATTTGGCCTATTGTACCTTTGAAATGAGAATTTCTTACTTAAAATTTTATAAATGTTTCCAACTTGTTTTTTCAATTGAAGAAAATCAATGCTCAACTTTTGGACCAATTTAAAGATAGATTCATTCTTATTTATAGAAGTTTCAAAATTATGTACCTAGTTACTATTAGCAAATGGTACCAAATCCCTTTGTTAATTTGTACTAAAAACATTAGTGGGATTATTTAGAAACCCTAAGTTATAATTGGGAGTAACATGAATCAATGACAACTGATTGAGGTTTGGGAGATAGTTTAATGCTAGGATATTCTAGTTGTTGTTGGGAAATAAGTTCATTATAGGCATATGTTGGTTGAAATTTGGCATAGAATATGCCATTTAACCTTATGGTTGTATCTGATCATTGATGGTTACTACCTCAGAATAGGCCCTTGCTAATTAATTTAGAGCTAGCATGGATCTCTTAAAAAATATAGAGGTCATGGGATCCACTACATCTTTATAGATTTCTAAAGCTAAGACATCATCAATATTATAGGGTTCTATGGTCCTACTATACATTTTATAAAATATAGAATTAAAGGGCCTAATAGGCTCAATTTCATCTCTCTAATAGTGGTGAACCAATGGTAAATAATAAAAGGATTGATAATATTATCAAAGTGATCAATAAAAACATTAGTGAAATCATCCCAACTAGTGATGTAATTATCAGGTAAGTTCAAGAATAATTCATAAGCAACATCTATAAAGGTGAAGGGGAATAACCTACAAGCCACATCTTCATATAAAACATTTATCAATCTTAAATAATATTTACAAGACTTAATTTGTTCTTCAGTAGTTGAATAACAATTGGACTAAATGTAGGCAAATACTTCTCAGGGTTGTATGGGAGGTCATGTACCACACTTAGTATATTAATTAAATATTATCCTAACCAAGTATTACCTAGAATAATATTGAAGGCATAAGTACCTTGAAGAGGTGAATTTTGAAAATATTTGGATCTCCTACATCTATCTTTGTCATGTCTATATCTTTCATGAACCTTGAGCTCAAGTGAAGGTTCCCTAGTTTTTTAGTGTGATCTTGTCCTAATATTAGGTAATTCCATATTAAAATTTGAATGTCATACCTAAAATATGATGTATCAAGTTAGTTTTTATAAATAACAAGAGTTAAACTTGCATATTGAGCTTATTTTGCAAAGGTTGTATGAAAAAATGCAAAGGAAGTTGATCTTTGACTGAATTAGATCAAAGATGCATTCAATTACGTGAGTGTGATCTATATTTATAAGTATAATCCTAAAATAACTCATATCTATGAAAGATACACCAACCTTTGGTAAAAATGAGCTATCCTAACCTCAGATACTATGGAAACTCAAATATTAAGCTAAATTTACCATAAACAGGCATAAAAACCTAAATAACTTCAATATTTATCTAAGGAAGCACAAAGATGTGTGGTAAACAACAAATAATAATTATATTTATACTTATAAGGAAATAATTCACTCAAAAACACAAAGGTACACTGATCTCAAATCAAAACACGTTAATGTCACCAAATATTTAAAGAATATATGAAAATCTAGTCCTCCTTCTAGCACCAATGGGATATGCCTTATTGATGCCTCTAAGTATACCACAAGGTTCCTTAGTATTCAAAGAACACTTCTTATTATAGGATTCTAGAAATTTAGAGCATGAGTAGCAAGTTATGGAACTTGATGTCACCTATGATGAAATAATGATAAAGATATGCATTGGTGTCACACATGTTTATAATGAGTGATGGTTGGGAGTCATCTTGGTTTGTTCTTTGTGATTTTTAGAAAATCTATATAAACACTTAGTGAGGTATGGTCTAGATTTAAGCTATAAAATAATCTACGTGGATATTTAAAATGAAATTTAAACTAAAGTGGTCTGATGTAAAAAAAAGGAACAAAAAGAAGGGTAAGGTATAAAAGAGAGAAAGTGATTACCAATTTTAGTCTTAAATGTCATGATAAAGCATCAATTACAACTAAGTATACATTCAAACCAATATATAATATAAAATATCCTATCTTAAATTCCACTATATATCAGGAAAACTTCAAAGGATAATGTAAAGAGTCACAAGTAAGAACTAGGTCTACTTTAAGGATTTACTTACTATAATCAAATAACATTCACACATCTAAGTACAAAGCAAAATGAAATGAAGCCAAAATTATGATATTTCAACTAATCTAGCATATGCACAAATTAGAAACCTTGTGATTAGAAATTGTAACCCAAAATTCAAAGAAACTATTAAAAAATAAGACATAAAACTAGCAATTGAGAGAAAAATATATTATCAATCGACGTATCAAATCTGGAAAATATTTTCATAATTCTTTGATTATATTAATTACTTCAAGTGTACAATTTTTTCTCAAAAATTATCTCTATTTTAAAAATGTTAATACTTGCATTTATAGAAAGATCAAGTAGTATACCAATCAGTTACAATATATAGGTGTATAAAAGATAGATTGTTATCCTCACTAGGATGGTTCTGGAATACACTTGTTTTCTAAAATTAGACTGACCTAGGGGCAATATTCTAACAGACTAGCATATGCCTTATAAAAGAATATTCTTATTTAAAATATTACAAAATTATATAAAATATAATATTATTTAATTTGTTAGTGAGGCCTCTAATTTTTGTTATTGGAGGATGTTCATAGATTTAGTATGTTTCTCATCAACTATATTTATATCCACAATAGGCTTCAGGATACACTCTTCCTCTCGATCTAAAAATTCCTCAAGTTCTTTGTCATTTCTAGCCATATCTTATTTAATGCTCCTATCTTTATTTATCCTTTCTCTAACATTTAATCTCATGTCTAGGATCCTACTATTATCATCCCTATATTGGCCTTGGCTCCTCCATTTGATTTGTTGAGTTACCAAAGTTTCCCTATTATTGAATTCCTCATCACTTATGATTCCAAGGGTAGTGGCTTGTGTAGTGTCTATAAGCATAGTCACAAGAAGTTTTTAAATCCTTGAAATTATATGCTTATCATATTCTAGGAGTCTTTCCACATTATTATGCCATGCACTCAGACTTTGAACATTGTCAACCATAATTCCTAGAATTGTTCTTAAGTGTCCTAAACTAATGGTTTTAATTCTTACGATCTATTTCCTTGCTTGGATGTTGAGAAGTTTGACTATTTTGTCCTTTGAGGCTTATCATTGGGTGACCATGCCTTTATCTAATGCAATTTTCTATGCTAATGCACTTTGCCTTAACTTCATTGTTTTAAGTGCCTAAAACATGTCATAAAATGACTCATCAAGTATTTTGGTCATTACCTTAGGTACTAATAGAATTGAGATTGTCTCCAAGTTTTATTTTTCTCTTTCTAAATAATAGATCCTCTATTTCATTCTTATAACCCTTTATTTTTCTTGTGATGACTTCACTTTGATTTACCTTTCAAAATATTCTTCATGAATGGTAGCTTTACCTAGTTATTTCCCCCCAACTAGGGTTAATCCTACAAAGGGATTGACCTTTTGGAAGGTGAATTGCTCTACTCTCACCATGGCTATCTTGGTCATAAACATCTCTAATATAGTTATCTCTAGATTAAATTGCATGGTGGTGGATGACTCTATGAATTTTATAGGTTTAGGTACCTCTACACCTTGCTACTTGATACTATTGGGGCATCCATTCTCTTACCTTCTAGTCCTAGAGTGACCAAAATTCTTCTTTCTTCTTGTTTTTTTACCATGTCCATAATCCATGGTTTTATTTCATCATGCACTTTCACATTTATCATGGCTCATGAATGGGAAAGAGTAGGGATCTTTTATAATTTCTCATAAATGAATTAGTTAGGGATGACTAGTCCATGAATTGGGAATTCATCAATGAAGATATTAACTTCATTGGTGGGGTGAGTGAAGGTGAATATTGGTCTCTTCCTTAGTCTAATAAGAACTAAATCTAGCTTTGCCTTCCTCTTATCTTGGGATGTCATAGGGGTAGGATCTTTTCCTTTCTCTCCTCTAGGTTCCCTTGCTTATATTTGAGACTCTTTAAGTAGTTCTTCTTCCCTTTCATTAGCATATGCCTCTAAAATTTCCTTTAAGGCACCCTCAAGTGTCTATTTTAGATCTAAGGCCATCATATCTATGTACTAAACTAGGGAAGGTGGCCTTTGTGGGAGTGTTAAGGATGAGGGTCCATATCTAGATCTCTCTTCCAATTTAACTTCTCCCACTTTCTCCTTACCATGGCCTTGTTCATCTTGGCCTTACATAATGTTCCCCTGAGGCTATGGTTGTTCTACTTGGGGTTATTATTGGGCTATCCGAGATGTTCCAGTGAACAAGTGGTATTATAAAATATCCATTTTCCATGCCTCCCTAGATGTCTTGTCATCCTTGGTCAATATGAGATTAAGTTTAATGTTATGGCCTTGGACCCTAGATAACACATCTTCATAATTATTGTCTTTAATATAAATGGTGTTATGAATATTGAGCTGATGTATATACTTAGTCTTTAGGAGCTTCTTCTCCTTCAAATGGATAATCATTATTTTTTAAGGATCCCACATCTTAAGTTTATCAAGCTGAAATCTGAATGAATCCCTTTACTTGGCCATGGTGTCAACCTATTTCAAATCTTAAAGTATAGTTCTTCTAATGGTTAGAGGGAAAAGGTGGAGAAAACCATTCCTCTTTTATATTTAAATCTTATCAATTCCATTGATGAGTTAGGAGGCAATTTCTTTCTCATAAATATTGCATGGAACATATATTGGTAATATGTAAGGCTGGGA
Source organism: Torreya grandis (assembly GCA_037957365.1). Lineage (NCBI taxonomy): Eukaryota > Viridiplantae > Streptophyta > Pinopsida > Cupressales > Taxaceae > Torreya > Torreya grandis. The sequence goes on along the minus strand of JARHVA010010492.1, from coordinate 22,393 downwards.
CATAATCCCCTCAATCTTGATGACTATGTAGTTAGCGTAGTACTAAATGTCACCCATAATCTAAACATACTTATTAATGAGTAGGCGGATCCTATACATTGGAACACCTATGATAGTCTCTACTATGGATGGGTAGACAAAGTCACAAATAAATTTCATATGGTTCTTGTATTTAAAGATATGTAATTTGAAGTAATGGAGGAAATGGTGGTTTTTACATCAAGAGACCAATTTCTAGTACTAGGGAAGTTGATTAAGGAAAAAATGGCATCTATTAGTTATGAAATCATATAAAATTTCTTATTTTTCTTCCTTTTATTAGCATTGAATTGCTTGGCCAAGAACACACTAATCACATCTCTAATTGGAGGGGTGAGCTTTTGTTCAACTATGAAATATACATAGGGGACCAAGATTTTGTCCACATAGGTGGTTGAAGGGGCTCCAAAGGCTCGGTTTAACATGGTCACTATCACCCTAATGTCCTCCATAAATTAGAATATTGGGATCTTGACTTTAAAGTCCCTAAAGATATAGGGTCCATAGTGCAGCCAGGGTCTAAGGATAGAGTCTAAGTCATGAGTGTTGGTCCATTCCTTAAATTTAAGATAGGTCCACATGGGGAATTTAGATCTTATAATACTTTTTAAATGATATAGGAGAAATATATTCTATCCTCTTATAATTCCCTTCTCGAATGATCCATTCGTTATCTACCCTAGAGTCAACAAAGATAGGAGTGAGGATATCTATATAATGTAGTACCTCATGATTTACAATAACATGGTGAAGGCTAGTCATCTAAAAAATGATCAAGTGATGATGCCTCTAGATCAATGTGGTTATTCTCTACTCCTCCCTTATGATAGGTTTTAGTTCCTCCATCATAAAGAAGAGTTTGGACCAGTTGTTAATACTTGAGACATTCAGGGTTGCAACATCTAATTCATTGTCCTTAAAGATATGCCCTTAATTATCTATTGATAAGTAGATCTTAGTCTCCTCTTTTAATTATTGTATGTGAGCTACCATGATCCCTATTTATTCAAATTGGTTATCCCAGATAGAAAATGGTATTATAAAATTTATTTTTCACTCAAAAACATAATCAAGATCTTCTTGGATCGAATTGTGACCAAATGAATTCAATTGGGTCACTTCTATGCAAGGTTTAGGTTTTTTCGAGATTTAATGCCAAGATATATCATAACTTTAGTTCATACATGATTTGAATTTGATTTGGACCTTTTCCTTTAACCTTTACATTTTTTATCCCACAATATATTTCATTTTGTCCTTTTTTACTTACATGGTGCCTATGTGGCATTGGTTTACACCTTTCATGGCATTTTTCATAAATGCATTTGAGTAATAGCCATTGGTTTTTAAAACACCTTCTTTTAATTCACACCATCATATAAAAATCTTGGATTAGCACAAGCCATTGATTGTAATTTGGGACCTTGCCTATGATTGGCTCCTTTATATACCAAGCCTAGTGGTTATGACACTTAGCATCTTGGTGTGCCTTCCCCATGATTCATATACTATTCCAATCCTTTTTCGAATGAGCATTGGCCACATGATGAGCTTGAATTTATTTAAAAAGTCATGATTACCTTCATGCCATTGGATCATCATACAATGGCAAAGCATGAACTATCAATCTACATAGATGTCAGAACTTTAAGTTAGCATATCGTTAAAGTGGGACTTAGACATAAGTTCCTTACGCTAAGGTTTATTACATGTTTATTAATAATGATGCAAACCTTAGGCTAAGTTATTTATGTCTAAGTTTTTCAAATCATATAAAAGGGGGCCAAGTTTAAATGTTCTAAGCCAATGTTTACATTATGTTTAATAAACATAATGTATGCATGGGTCTAAAATATTTATGCCAAGGTTTTATGAAATATGCTCAACGGGACAAAAAATGGTATAGTGTTTTAAGAAAAAATAGGATTTTATTGTATTGACAAAACACATTAAAACCTTTAGCTACAAATATTTTGTTCTAAGTCATACATAATAAAGATATCCTTTTAAAATAAGACTCAATATAAGTCTATAGTTTAAGGTTCATGATATTTAAACAAAATTCCATAGGGACCCTATAGTATAAATTTATACTAGGTTTTATTTTGGATATATTTATACCATTCCCATATTTTGTAGGTCAAAGATTTCATATGTTTGAGCATATTTTGATCATTTCCCTTAACTTGTAAATTAATTTATGAGCCTTCTAACAAGATTTTAGAACCTACTTTGATCCTGAGTAGAATAATTCATTATCTTAAATTTGATAGTCTCATGGACATCAAATATGTTCTCACAAATGTCAAATAATGGTCAAATGAATGTCAATTTTAAGCTAGTGAAGATTTTAGTTTGATGGGCTTAAATTTAATGATCGCATGAATGTCAAATGATGGTCACATGAAAGCTAATTTTAAGATCATCAAATTATTATGACATAATGTGAGTGTGTCACTTGGCACCTCTACGAGGCTTCTAAAGATCTTGCACTTGATTCCCTCCATTAGATCATAATTGATGATGAAGTGATAGGCGTAAGATCATGATCCAAGATCTTGTTCATGATTGGTTGTTTTGGTTAGGTGGGCCCCTTTACTTTTAATATTCAAATGTAAAGGTATCACATGTCGATCATTTGGGCCTTTTTTAATCCTCTGACCTTTTAAATATGCTTCACCCCATCTGATTGGGTCCTTGTGATGAAGCAAGAACTATTGATCATGATTTGAGAGCTTGAATATAATTGGTTTAAGGGGTTATATGCAGGTTTATGTTAGTATTCCTTAGACTGTCTAATCAAAAGGCTACAAGGAATCACAAACCATCGAATCATCTCATGTTCTTTCTATTTAAGTCAAAGTTTTAGCTTTTCTCGCTCTGTTAGATTGAATGTCACGATAAAGTGAGGGTCGTTGGATGTTGTGAGATGCAAGGAAGTTAAGTTAGGATCATGATGATATAAAAGACTTAGGTTAAGGTTTTTAATACTAAGGTCTTGATTATATTAATAAATACATTAGGGATTTAGGATTCAAACCTTAGGCTAAGGAATAAATCAAGGGACCAAACTAACATAAAACTAGACTTTGGGAATGAAAACTTAAGCTAAGATGTTAAGACTAAGGTCCCATTTGTATTAATAAATACAATGGGGCATTAAGGTTAAAACCTTATGTTAATTTAGGAAATATTAAAATGGACCCTAGGAAATGAATATTTGTTAGGCATAAAAGGAACTTTAAATGGGGAAATAACAAAGGGGACTAAGAATTTTAGGCTAAGTTTTATTCATGTTAAAAAACATGACGGCTTAAAACATGAATTTTATTATTGGGTCCAAAATGTATTTTTAAAATGTTCCCACCAATTTATTCTCACCAGTACCAGTGTTTTGAAACATGAATTTCCTAGGGATAAACACCATAGAACCTACAACTAAAGGCAATAAAAACCATTTATTAGCATAGTTAGTCAAAATTAAAGTAAAACACAACCAAGTAAGCTTGTTTTTATAAAGTGTATTATCTTCAAATTATACAAATGATCTTATCATGCCATATTTCATGTTTAATTCTTAGGGTTTTTCAAGGGTCCCAATTTTCAAAAAATGGGGGTATATTGGCCCCAACACCACCAAAAATTCTCTCTAAAATAGAATATCAAAACCTTAAAGATTCAAATATTTTTTAAAATTGTAATTTGAGACTAACCAATTGAACCAAGTGGTTAACATGACATATTTATAAAATTTTAAAAATAATTTCTAGGACATTTTACCCTATCAACCCTATTCAAAAGATTTTATTCTCCCCTAAAAAAATTAAAGATTATTATTTATTACTCATCATTAGCTAAGAATATTAATAAAGATATTTGACTATGGGTTAAAAAATTAAATGAGATGTAAGTGGTTTGATGTGTCAAGGGATAATTTAAAGGTTAAACCCCTATTAGTGAAGCCACAAGTTTTGAACTTTCTATCAACATCCCCATGGGTAATGAACCTATAAAGAAAATTCCCCTTTCTACATTGTATAATTTTAGGGGATTGGTAAGTGAGGATTCTAACACATTCATTTTTGAGTTTGACATCATATTTTGTAGTTATATATATAATCAAGACACCCAAAAGAAGAAACTATTTCTAGCCAATCTTAAGGATAAAGCCCTTGGAAGTTTTATGGTACTAGGTAGAAATGTAATAATTTTATTCAAGTAATATGAAAGAGATATTTATCTCCAAATTCTATTATTAATTTATAGTAAGATATTCTAGAGGGGATGATTTTTTTCACATGTCATTAAAATAAGTGGAGCCACTATAATCTTATATGGAGATATTTTTGTTTAGTTTTAAGAAAATATAAGCAAAATAAGTTGAAACTATAATCTATCACAATAATATTCATATAAGTAATTAATGTGGATTGTTTGTAATATTTTAATCTCATGAGATGAAGATTTGTCTCACATATGTCATTTGATGATATCACCTATTAGTATAGAAACTACTAAATGTATGCAATGAATAAGAACTAAAGTATAAGAGTGTTACCATCATCATCTTCCAAATCCAATAATGAGGTCTCAAGGATATACGTAATAAATTTAATGTAGAACATGAAATAAGACATCATAAATCATATGGATACAAAAGTATACACACTACATGCACAACAAATAAAGGAATATGAAAAAAAATATATCTCACATTATATTATCCTAATTATTTGAGGAAGAAGAAGATTACATGTGTCAAACCACTTGGGTGAAGGTAGCCATTATAACAAAGGAGAGTCCTAAAACAATGGATTTTTATAGAATAAGATGTGAATTAAATCATGTTGTTTA
>JARHVA010010492.1:0-12500 GCA_037957365.1 Torreya grandis | reverse complement strand
GCTAATTTCACTCTTGATATTTCATGAATTAGAGGAATGGTTTCTAATAAATCATGATATTTTTGGTGCATGTTATGGAAATTCCATAGAATGGGGTGCTATTATGTTTTTCAATGTATGATATCATGGTACCTTTTCCCTCCTTTGATAGTATTTTAGGAAGTTTGTTTCCAAAATAATTATATTAGCGGCCTCATATTTGGCTAACTTATGTGATGAAAAGGGAGTTGTGTTTGAAATAGAGGGATTGGAGAAAGGAGGGATGTGATCATGGATCTATCCTCAAAAATAATTGTTTGAGAGTTTTTAATGATGTCATGGATGTGTCCTAGTGAGTGGATTAAGTTCTTTGATATCCTAAGTAACAATGACAAAGTGTGAAATGTTCTTGTCCTAGTGTGCTTAAAGGAGGCTTGGTTGATATTCAATTTTGGCATGATTAGAGATTGTTAGGGATGAGTATGGTGATTGGATCATGTAAAATACATTCCTAAGATGTTATCTATGCTTTAATATCTTGTGTGCATAAGTGGAATTCATATAGTAATCCATAATTTGCATCTAGATAGTTTGGGTTTAGTGGTAGAAAACGTAAGTAGGTAGTTTGTTGACATCACCATTGCTGCATGTGGATGAGTCAGGGGGAGTTGGTCATATGGTTGTGGTCAAATTAATCCCTAGTTGTTATGAACCATATCTGAAGTCATGCATAAAATTTCATTAAAAGATATAAGGGTAAAAATTTGGCTTCTTAGTCATAATTCATTGTCTCCCATAGCCAAATTTTCATGTGGCTAGAAAGAGTCAAGTAAGAATTTTGATGGAGGCATATCTCACACATGTGGATGTTTCAGTAGAAGGTGATCATTTGGGTTTGTTTAATTTTGAGCCTAGTTTATTTTCACTATATTTTAGATCATGCACTAAATTGAATCAAAAGATATGCATATGCAAAGTTAGGCTCCCAAGAATTTTGACTATGTTTTTTCATACTTAGCCAAATTTGCATATGACAAGAAAAGCTATGTAGGCATTTTGATGATGTTATATCTTGCACATGTGAAGGTGTCAATAGAAATTGATAATATGGGTTTGTTCATTTTTTATCCTAGTTGATTTGTGCTAAAATTTATATCATGCGATAAATAATGTCAAAAGATATGCTTATTTAAAGTTGGCCTCCCAAGTAGGTTTTTGGCATAGTTGGTTCTGCGATAGAAGATTTTGAGAAGGCATTTTAAGGATGATATGTCTTGCATATGTGAATTATTAAGGATTAGTGTGTCATATAAATATATTCTCCTATGTGAGGAGATCATCTAGTCCAAATTTGAGCTAATGCATTGAAGTGTAGAAGAAGTTATTAAGGCTCAAAAATGGCTACTCAAGCATATTGAAAGGGGCCCCATACTTTGTTATTTCTGCACAAGTTAAAGTAATATCAAGATCAATGGTGCATGTTATTCCAAGAAATAAAGAAGTAGTGAGATGAATATAGGTGTATGATGTTTAATTAATGATCACAGGTATAAGATAAAGATATAACAGTGAGTGGGTGTTTGAATAGATTGATCAAATAGTGAGAGTTGATAGTTAAAGACCTAGTTGAACCACAAAGATTGACAAAGCATGTTGAGTCAAAGTTTCCAAATTGCATGAGATAATATCAACTATCAAATGTTTAACATTTGGATTTTGTAGACTATGTGTTAAAGATAAATCAAGATCGATGGTGCATGTATTGATCTGATCTGAGAGGACACGAGATGTGAGCATTATGTTCAAGGTTTAAATGTGACTATTTCCATTTGAATATTTGAATTTGCTAATATAAAAACTAGTGATTAGTAATATATATATATATATATATATATATATATATATATATATATATATTGATAAAAGATAAATTTTATCATGAAGTAAAAATCAAAGTGGTAGAGGACTCCAAGGCACATTTGGAAATATGGATTTAAAGATCTAAAAGTGTGTACTATCAAAGATATTGAGACTAGAAGTTAACTGTGTCTTTGTATTTATTCTATAAATGACTTGAGAAGGATATTTGAGATTTTTTTTATTGTTATTTTAATGTCTTATGATAAATTGGCTATTAGGGATTGTTGTATATTCCATGACGATTCTCTATAAGTATTTTAGAGGTGTGATCAATCTATATTGAGTATGAACAATGCTTAACAAGTTGATTATATGTTCAGTAATGGTGTTCATATGTGTAAGTTCTCTATTTGAGTTGATTGAGAATATGTAGAAGTAAGCAAAGGTGATTTTTATCACTTTAGGATACCTTAGGGGACATAAGTAGTGCACCTATGTATTTTTATGTTGTCCTTTGTTCTTAGTTTGCTTGTTATAGTATCAAAAATCTAAATGGGTCTCCATAGGACCTAAAAGTGACTTAGGCCTATTTGAAAGTGTGTTATGCTGAATTTTGACCCATGCCAAATTCTTTAAGGGTAAAGGAATGTATTTCAGTTGATAAGGATTATTGTGTACTTGATAATTCTTGATTTCTCTATATATAGTGAAATCAAATATGTTGGTTTCTAGATTTTTTATGTAAGACTTGTGAGAGAGAGACTTATGTATGAGAGAGTTGGAGAGAAAAGGAAAGGAGATGAGAATGAGAGTGCCCATATATGGGTTAATGAGTAGAGAATATTAAGGATTATGTGTATGATTTGTAGGCCATGTTTCTAATGATAGTATAGTATTCTTGTAGTTTGAAGTTGTGCAAAGAGATATAAGTGTGCATATGAGGATTGTTTAAGTGAAGAAGGAGAGAGATTGTGGCATGCCTATGTGAGAGGCCTATTTGAGTTAGAGAGAGAATTTGTGTAGTTTTTAGATAATCAAATATCCATCATTAAATGTTGAAGACATCATTTCTAAGGTAGAAGTGTTCATTTCATGGAGGGTTTAAAGGACTTGATCTTCCTTAGGGAAAGTTATTCCTTGTGAAATAGGGTTTCACTAAAGACCTTTGGTTAGGACTTGATAAATGTTATAGGTTATAAGGACTTAACCAACTAGGTGTCTAGAAGGACTTGATCATCTTAGGGGTAGTTTCTTTAAAACCGCTATTTCATTAAAATCCTTAGGTCAGAAGGTCTTGACCAAGGTTATTGATCAAAAGGACTTGGTCAATCTCTTATTTGTGATCATATTATAGGATAGTAATCTATGTTTTTGCATGATTGATATTGTCTTTTATTCCCTAAGAGGGTTTACCACATATATCTTGTGTTGTGTATGTGATTTTGCATTATGTTCATTATTCACTGCTATGAATGATTTGTATGCTTCATGAAAGATTGTATTAAATTCTTAAGTATTTAAAGGGGTTTGTAAATTGAATTGGATTTTTTGACACCATTGATTCACCCCCTTCTCATTGGATTATGCCTCTAAAAATTGGTATTATATCAAGTTCCTTTGGTAAAATCTTAACATTTTAAAGGTGATCTAAGGTATAATGAATAGTCAGAATGTGCAAGGTGGTTTATTTACTAAGCAAGCACCAATGTTCACTAGATCCAATTATGTTTTTTGGAGTGCTAGGATGAAGACATACATTATGTCCCTAGGTTTTGATGTATTTAAATCTATTTTGGATGGTTATGTTTCTCCTCTTATTCCTCTATCTAGTGTTGCATAAAAGAGGCTATTTTAGAATAATTCTAAGATAGTGAATGCCATCATTTGTGGTCTTAAAAAAATGAGATCACCAAAGTAATTCATTACACATCTACCAAGGAAATATGGGATAAAATGAAGACTACTTTTTAAGGATATTGAAAGGTTAAGTTTGTAAAGTTATAGACTCATCGAAGATAATTTAAGAGATTCAAAATGAAAGAAGATTCTATGGAATCCTTTTTGTAGATATTTGATGAGATTTTAAACACCATCAGAGGTCTTGGAGAGAATCTTGAAGAGGATACTATAGTTCAAAAGGCATTAAGGTCTATATCTCTCAATTTTGATATGAAAGTATCTACTATAGAAGAAATTCATGATCTTACTTAGTTAAAAATGGATCAATTACATGGCACCCTTAATATATATGGGATGAGATAAATGATGGCATGCCACCGAAGAAGGAAGCAACATTAAAAATAGAGATGAAGCCAAAAATGGAGGTCCAAGGTAAGAAACACAAGCAAGATGAAATTTTTAATATTAATGAGGATGATCTAATTATTTTCTTTACAAAGAAAATAAAAATAGGTTTAGGAAAGTTTAAGGGTAAGCTACCTCTCATATACTTCAATTGTGGAGAGGTAGGACATTTCTATAATAAGTTCCCTCATAAGTACAAAAGTATATTGATGAAGAGTATGATCAAGGTCATAATGATGTCAAGATATCATTTAGGTTTGATAAAAATAAAAATGTATTTAGAAGGTTTGATAATAATAAGAATTATTTTAGAGATAAGAAGATTATATACACCAAAGAATATTGCAACTCATCACATGAGAGTGAAGACAATGACTCAGAATATGATAATAAAGATGATGGTCCTACTAAAGATGAATCTTTATTCATGGCTGAAAAAGGAATTTGCTCATATCAGAAGTTATCTACTTGGAGTGATTGAGATAATGATGAATATGAGGTAGGCTGTGAGACTATATTGATGAATGCTCTTGAATAATTGAAGATTAAGTAGAAAATAAATAAGAAGATGAAATCTAAAATCAAGGACTTTTAGGATCAATTCAGTGTGTTTGAGGCAAGAATGGTTGAATATGCTAAGGAGCATGAAGATATAGTCAAGCATCTTAGTTGTCAATAGGAAATTTTGTCAACAAGACTGAAATCTAAAGAAGATGAATATTCAAGGTATGTAATTGAAAATGTGTCATTGAAATCTGATTTAGATCATGTATCTATTAAGGAAATGCCATTTGTGAGATTTAAAAAGAGCTCAAGTGATCTAGGCAACATTCTAAATGATTAAAAGCATGCAAGTGATAAAATTGGTCTTGGATATAAAGAAGAACCAGAGACTGTAACTCAAGACAAGATGAAGACTAATGTGAACAAGCTGGATCAGCCTTTGAAGGAAAATTAGATCAGATAGCCAAATACCATGAGGTATACAAATTTAAATGGTTACTTCTATACATGCAATTAGTTTGAGCATATAGATAGAGAATTTAAAAGACATAATAAGAATGATTTTTAGTGGACCTATGATGGGGGTCATTAGTCAAAAGGTGTAAGAAGGGTTGAGTTTTTCAAATATCATGATATCGGACACTTTGCATAACATTATCCATTTAAGGTAAGACAAACTGAGTTTCCTTCAAGAAATGTTGAGTGCTATAGTTATTATGACATAAGACACATTACAATATTTTGTCCAAATCTAGAAAGGTAGAAAGAGTTTCTTGTAAAAAGTATCATATTATTCAATTGTGAATAGAGATCTGACATTTTTAGGTTCTACAATCAAAGGCCTAAAATTCATAAAAGGTTCAATTAGGCTCCAAGAATGCAAGAAAGAAGTCCAGTTAACTCATGGAAACAAAAGGTGATAAGTATGAATCATGATGAGTCTTCAGGTCCAAGTAATATGTTTTTTATGGTGAACAATGATTTAGAAGTTGAAGAATTACAAGGGCTATCATTATCTTCTCATATTGATAATAAAGTGATCAATCTCAAAGAAAAGACCATGGTGCTAGTTGAAGCTAGTTATGAGGTATGTATAGATCTAAGCAAACATCTTGTTAGTATTGAATAAGTACCTAGTGATGAGGATCCAAGATGCAAGGAAGATTATTCAGATGAAAAGGTATGCCATAAATATATGTTGTCTCCATGTATTGATAATATAATCATAGAATAAAAATATAATGTTCTAGTAATTGATGAAGTTGTTTCTCTGAAGCCAAAGAAAAATAAGAAGAAGAAGAAGAACTATAAGTATCAATTAAACAAAGAGGAGTATAAATATGAGGGTTTATATATATATATATATATATATATATATATATAATTGAGGTATGTATGGTGTCTCTATCTATGTTTCTTAAGAGACTCCATTCAAGTGGATAAGTGTTGGTGTGGTGTTTTAGTTAGAACAGTCTGTCGGGTTAGACTGAAGGTTCCTAGATGGAAAAGGAGGATTTTTTATTTGTCAAGGTAATATTTTTTCATAAAAAGGTTTGTTGACATTATGATATCATGTTCTAGGTGGTTTTGTGATCTAAAGGTATGTTTAAGTCAAATTGAATGTTTTTTATTTGCTCTCAGGTTTCCTAGTTTGTGTTTATGAGTATGTAGGTGCTAAAATGGGTATACCAAGTCAAGGTTAAAAATGGTTTGGAAGAAAAAATATTGGTCTAGAAGTGTGTAATGGTTGTATCCATGTGTAAAATAAGTTTCATAGGTGGAAATTTAATGGAAGGTGTTATGTTGACTTTGTTTGTTTTGAGAATCTAGGGTTTTAGGCTCTATTAGAAAAAATGGTTTACCTTATGAGTTGAGGTCTAAGGATTATTCATATTTTAAATGGGTTAAATGGGTTTCAAATCAATATTCAAAGATTAAAGTATTATGATCCTCAATTTATTCAAGTTTTTGTCTAATTGGAGGCTTAGTTGGGTAGTAGGTTTGTAAAGGAAGTATGTCACATAAGATGAGTTAGGTGTTGAAAATTAGTGTGATTAAGGTGGAATATAATAGTGATCTATATATGAGGTTTGAGTTCTGAAGTGTGTGTCTACTAAAATTTATGGGATTTATAAATTCCAGGTAGGGCTATAAGGAGACTAGACATGCCTAGTGTGAATAAATGTGATTTTTATTTAGTTCTTCCAAAAATATCAAGGCATGAGTATTTAAAGGTGAGTTATTAGGTTGTTCTAGAGCATGTTTCCTATTTGGTGTGTATTATTAAGATATTTTGGTGGTCATGGAAGTGTCTTTAGAGAGAAGGCTAGTAAGCCTATGTGGTGGTTCTTCATGGTGTGTGGAGATCTGAAGATGCTCAAATGATGCAATGTCTTATATTTCATAGGGGGAATCCCTCTTATAAGTTTATTAGTGAGTATTATTATATTTTATTTGTTTTATGAGTTTCATCTTCATTGGTTGTAGTGCTTGGTTAAAGAGAGTGTTGACATTAGAGCAAGAGGAAGTTATCAAGACAAGTAGAAGTAGGCTCAAGGTAAGGTGGATTTTGTATCATATTATAAGATGGTCCTTTTTTATTTATGTTATTTTTAGTTCTTCAATATCAATTGGTTCCCACTTTCTCATTGTTTTAAATGGGGATAAAGTTCCTTTTGTGGGATTGCTTTGAGAGAGAGAAGGCACGTTGTATATTGTTATATATGATGTTTGTTTACATCAATGATAAAGGGGAAGATTGTTGGATAGTTTTTAGTGATGTCATGTAGGTGTCCTAGTGAGTGGATGAAGTGCTTTGATATCCTAATTAATAATGACAAAGTGTGTAATGTGCTTATCCTAGTGTGATTAAAAGAGGCTTGGTTGATCTTCAATTTTGGCATGATTAAAGATGTTCAAGGATGAGTATTGTGATTAGAGCATGTAAAATAGGTCCCTAAGATGTTATCTATGCTTTGAGATCTTGTATGATAAGTGGAATTCATCTAGTAGTCCATAGTTTTCATCTAGATAGTTTGGATCTATTGGTAGAAAATTTGAGTAGGTAGTTTGTTGACATCACCTTTGCCACATGTGGGTGAGTCAGTGGGAGTTGGTCATATGGTTGTGATCACATTAGCCCCTAGTTTTTATTTTCTAGATCTCAATTCATAAATTAAATCACAATCAAAGACATGAGGGTATGAATTTGGCTTCTTAATCAAAATTCATTATTTTCCCATACCCAAATTTTCATGTGGCCAGAAAGAGTCAACTATTTTTTATGGAGGCATATATCACATGTGTGGATGTTTTAGGATAAGGTGATCATATTATTTTTTTAGTTTTGAGCCTATTTTATTTGTGTTAAATTTTAGATCATGTGCTGAAATATGTCAAAATATATGCATATGCAAAATTGTGCTCCCAGGTAGTTTGACTATGTTTTTCCATACTAAGCCAAATCTGCATGTGACAAGAAAAGTTGAGTAGGCATTTTGATGATGTTATATATTTCACGTGTGAAGGTTTCAATAGAAAATGATTGTATGGGTTTGTTTGTTTTTTATTTTAGTTGATTTGTGCTAAAATTTATATCATTCAATCAAGAGCATCAAAAGATGTGCTTATTCAAAATTAGCCTCCCAAGCAAGTTTTTAACATAGTTGGCTCTATGATAGAAGATTTTGAGAAGGCATTTTAGTGATGATATATCTCACACATGTAAAGGCTTAAGGACTAATGTGTCATATTGTTGGATTATCCTTTGTGAGGAAATTATCTAGTCTAAATTTGAGATCATGCATCAAAGCATAGAAGAAGTTATTAAGGTTAAAAAATTACTACTTAAGCATGTTGAAAGGGTCCCCATGCATAGTCATTTTTTCACCAATTAAAGTTAAAACAAGAATTATGGTGCACATTTCTATAGATAAGTCAAGAATAAAAAAGATGAGGATAGGTGCATGATGATTAATGACTAAGCAAAGGTACAAGATAAGTATCCAATAATGAGTGGGTGTTCACATATATTAATCAAAAGGTGAGCATTAATAGTTAAAGATCTTGTTGATCCATAGAGATCAACATAGCATGTTGAGTCAAAGTTTCCAGAGTGTAGAAGATAAGGTCAACTATCATATGTTTAATGTTTAAATTTGGTGGACTATGCATTAAATATTGATCAAGATTGATTGTGCATGTTTTAATATGTGTTGAGAGGACATGCGATACAAGCATTGTGTTTGATATTTAACTATGACCATTTCCATTTGAATATTTAAATTTGCTAAGGTAAAAATGAGTGCTCAATAATTTGTTCATATCTTTTTATAGAAGACAAATTTTCAGATGTAGTAAAAATAAAATTGGTATAGGACTTCAAGTTGTATTTATAAATATGGATTTGAAGATCTAGAAATGTGTACAATCAAAGATATTGAGCCTATAAGTTTACTGTGTGTTTGTGCTTATTCTAAAAATGACTCAAGAATGATATTTGAACTTGTTTTGTTTTTGTTTTTATGTCTTATGATGAATTATCTATTAGGTTGTGTTGTATACTCCATGAGGATGCTCTGAGTATTTTGGAGTTGTGATCAATATATCTGGAGTATGAACAATACTTAATAAGTTGGCTATATGTTTGGTAATGGTGTTCATGTATATAAAGTCTTTGTTTGAGTTGAATGAGCATATGTAGATGTGAGAAAAGGTGACTAAAATCATTTGAGGATGTCCTAAGGGACATAAAGAGTGGACATATGTATTTGTAAGTGGTCTTTTGTTATTAGTTTGCTCATTATATTATCAAAGAGATGAATGGGTCTCCATATGACCTAAAAGTGACTTGGGCCTATTTGAAAGTTTGTTATGTTTAAGGATAACCCATGTGGGATCCATTAAGGGTGAATGCATGTATTATGGATGATAAAGATTATTTTTGACTTGATAATTCTTGATGGCTCTATATTTAGTGAAACTAAATGTGTTGGTTACTATATTTTTTATCGAAGACTTGTGTGAGAGAGAGACTTGTGTGTGAGAGAGTTTGAGAGAAAAGGAAAGCAAAGGACAGTGAGAGTGCCCAATTATTAGTTTCATGAGTAGAGAAGATTAAGCACTATGTGTATGACATATAGGTCATGTTTTTAATGATAGTACAACGTTATTGTAGTTTGAAATTATGTGAAGAGATTTGAGTATGCATATGAGGATTATTTGAGTAAAAAAGGAAAGAGATTGTGGCATGCCTATGTAAGAGTGTTCTATGAGTTAAAAAGAGAGTATATTTAGTTTTTAGATAATTAGAGGTCCATCATTAGGTGTTGAAGACATCAGTTCTAAGGTTGAAGTGTTAATTTCATGGAGGGTCTAAAGGACTTGATCTCCCTTAGGGGTAGTTACTCCTTGTGAAATAGGGTTCCAATAAAGACCTTTAGCTAGAAGGACTAGATAAAGGTTATATTTCAAAAGGACTTGACTGAATAGGTGGTTAGAAGGACTTGATAATCTTAGGGTAAGGTGTTCCTTATGGAACTAGTATTTAACTAAAGGCCTTAAGTCGGAAGGACTTGATCCATCTCTTTTTTGTGATCATATTATAAGATAGTGATCCATGTGTTTTTAGGCTTGAGAGTGGGTTTTATACCCTAGTAGGGCTTCCAACTTAGATCTTGTGTTTTGTATGTGATCTTACATTATGTTTATTATTCAATATTATGATTTATGTATATGCTTCATAAATGATTGTATTAAATGCTTAAGTATTTTCAAGGGTTTGGAAATTGAATTAGATTCTTTGCCACCATTGATTCACCCCCCTTTATTGGATTATACCTCTAACACTAATCATGTGAAAAATCATCTCTGTGCACATATAAAAGAGGTTGTATGCAATGGTAAATGTAATTGGTCTAGGAGGGGGACTTCATTTTGGTAAAGAATTAGTTTGGAACAAGGTGTTTCTAAGTCAAATGGTGGTGTTCCAAGGTGCATATTTGGCCGACATAGGATCATTTTATTATCCCCATGTCCCATTTAATGGTATTTTTGGTAGTGTTGATGTGCGAGGTATCTCATAGTTTTAGTCTTTGCATGGGGTTGGGTGATGTTGAGGTGGATGTTGACAAGGAATAAATTGTATAACTTTTAGTTGGGGGATTTTTTATTTTTTATTTTATCTTGTTGTTTTCTATTATGATATACATGATCACATTTTTCTATGTATAGTGTCTATCCCTTTTGGATTTTTTGGTCCCTAGTCTTGTTTTTGTTTGGATTTTATTCCCTAGTATATTTTGGCCACCCTCTTTTTAAAAAAAATCATTTTGGTGGGAATGTTTAATGTTCATTCCTAACCTCTTCATTTCCTATTTATTTCTTGTTCTCTATCTTTGTATGGGTGAGATTCCCTTTTAACCCTCAAAATATGTTCCAAAAAAAAACCTTGACTGACATAATAATGTTTCATGTGGATTTTTGAGGGGATTATTGAACTTATTTCATCACTACCACCAACAGTTTTTGTTATAATCATTTCCACTACATGTGGAAATGAAAGCACCTTCACCACTGGATACACTTACCACTAATTCACTACTTGACATAAATTTTTGACACCATTTTAGGGCCCATATGTCCAAAATTATTTATTCCACTTAAGATGTCAAATTTTTGTAAGGTGGCCATCAACTAAACACACCAACTTCAAGCACTTCCTCTTTTTAAATTAGCTATTTTTATACTAGTGTGTCTGTGATGATCACTAAATAATATACAATCCTTTTATCCTTCTCTTTTCCATTTCCATGCTTTTTTTCTATGGTCATAGGTTGTTTGAATCCATCACTATCAAATCTTAGCCCATATAGAGCTTTTAATCATTCCACCTAGCTATTTAATGACTACAGATTAAGTGGGGGTGGTCACATGTAGATCCATTATTGGTTCACTAACCCAAAATTTTGTTATTTTACTTTTGGGTTGGTATTGGTCACTTGAGTAACTAGATGGTATACCCTTCCCTAAAAAATGGGCCACTTCCCTACAATAAATGGCTCATGCAAAAGGGAAAGTTTCATATAGATAACAAGCATCTAAAAAATATATTTTGGATCTAGATATCCCCTAAAATTGTAAAATATATTTATAAAGGATCATAAAATATAATATTTAAATCTAAAATTGTTTTGGTAATAATTGTTTCTCAATTTACATGTAAAATAATTGTGTGAAGTTAGGCCACTACAATAAAGAAATTAAGGTAAAATAGTAGTTTTGCCTTTAAAATTTTGTAACTTTTGAACCCATTTACTCTAAAATTATTTTTTGAAAAGGTACAAAAATAATGGTGGATTCTATTAAAAAAATAAATTTATTTTAGGATATTTACGTGAGTGTAGTTTAAAAATAAAAAAATATATAAATCAATCTAGCCCTTTTTACACCTATTTTACACCTAGAGAAAATCATTTCATTTCGAACACCTTATAGCAAAATAAATAAATTTGTTAGAATAATATAATAAATCAAGAAATATAGTATTTTTTATAAGAGTTTTTAAATATAATAAATCATTGAGATAATAATGTCCATTAGTTACAAATTTTCCATTCTTTCAATGAAGTATAAAAATGAATATTATAATGCTTGTAATATAAAATAATATATTCCTCTTTTTCAATCAACAATTATAATTGAACAGAATAAAAATTTCCATGGCTTCCATTATCTAGTTAAATTTACAAAATTATGAATGAGATGAAAAATAGAAATAGTCCCAAATCCACACTCCAAGGCAAATTTCAAGAAAAAATCAAGGAGGGGCTTGCCTCCCATCCATTTCCATCATT
>JARHVA010010491.1:82500-164182 GCA_037957365.1 Torreya grandis | reverse complement strand
GGTTTTAACTAGGTTAACTGCTAGTAAAGGTAATCAACCTGCAAATCCACTCTCTCATCCTAAACTGTCTCTTGAAGTTCAATACCTTGAGCCCTTCTTTACACTTGAGAATCCTGAAGAAATAACTTGAAGAGCAAGAAGGCTTTGAAATTCAATAAGAGCAAGAGAATGAATAAGAATTTAAATTTGACCTAGCTAGGGAACATGCATTCCTAGCTTTCAATACTTAATATCCCATAAATCATGTTTCCTATGATGATATCCATCTTAATGACACTAAGAGTGTTCCCACTTTCAATGGGGAAGGTCCTATCACCCCAAGTGAACACATTAGAGACATATCTAACTTTTGTAATTTCCATAATATTACATAAATCAACATAGAAATTAGATTGCTTACCATGTCTCTTTGGGGAAAAGCTCTTGATTGGTATAAAACCTTGCCAGGAAGATGTATTATTATATGGGATGAATTTGGGGAATTTTTGACTCAAATATTTGATGACAAGAGTGATCATACATCACTCATCCATTATTTTAATGTCATTCAAAGAGGGCCCCAGAAATCCATGCATGATTTTAATGAGAGGTTCCAAAGTACATGGAATAGTCTTCCACCTCTCATGAGACCCCCTATAAAATTTATTTTCCCAACCTATCTTAGAGATATTGATACTGATATAGATGTCATGTTGTATTCCATGGGAGGATATTCTTTACATGATGTTTATGATATAGTTATTAGAGCTAAGAATGTTTTATCTAATCAAAAAAAATCCCTCCAAAATTATCAATGCCTATCTTGCCTAACATCCCTTATAATTATCCAAACCTTGATACAATTCCAAATCCACATAAAAATCCTTAAGTTACTCAAAAGAAATTAGATGATACCATTGATTAGAAAGCAAAGCGTAAATCCTTAGAATCTTTGATTAGGCAACCAAATCAATAATTTGGAGCTAAAAAAAAACCCTAGTATTACCCTCCACAAGAAAAAAAATGTCCACCTCAGTATAAAGGTCAAGGGAGGGGACAATTTCAACCTAATTTCAATAGGCCACCTAATGCCTAGAACCCAAATTTTTCTTCCACCATAAGAGCCTTGGTTTCAGTCCATAACAACCTAGTTCAAGGAGAAGAATGGTCAAATTATTGGGGGTAGTCTCAAGGTAAATTCATGAATTATAATGAGGGAGAAATTCAAACCTTAGTGTCTCAAGGAGGGCCTACACCTCACTTTAAATCATAAGATGATGGATATATGCAAATAGAATCAAATGGAGAATGTGGCAATCAAGGAGCAATCTTTATGAACTTCCAAACAGAGGATACATTTATATTAAATCAAATAACCTTAGTTAAAACCAAAATAATGTCAAAGAGATGAGATTTTGGATATTTTTAATACATGGATACAACTCCAAATAACCATCCTTCAAGGAAACAAGGTATGAATGCAAATGTGGTAGCCTCAACAAATCTTGTAACTCCTTAAAATCAATTTGGGGAGGGTGTCCCAACCTTCATTACCTAAATCTAAAGTTAATTTATTGCCTCATAGAATGAAATAAAAGTATAATGTTTCTTATTTGAATATTATTTACTCCTTTAAGAATAAAAAATAATCATATCTCTTTGAGAGGTACTCCACATACCTGATCAAAAGGAATTACTCCAGGAATAGTTGTCCCAACTTCATATCTCCCCCTAACCATAGAAACATGGTGGTGTATCCATAAAACATTAACCTAATCATATTGTTTAACCTTCTACCAAGTTTGATAATATCTCACCTTTATATCTTACCCTCATTATGGGAGATAAACTAGTCCATAATTCAATTGTGGATAGTGGGGCAAGAACTTCAGTTATGCCTAAACTAGTTGTAGATAAGTTAGGATTGAAGCATGAAACTTATAGAAAGGGAGTGTTTAAAATTTATGGGAAACCATAAAAGTCAGTAGGGATCATCAAAGGTTTGAAAGTGTTCTTGCATGACTGTCTAAGCTTTCAAATTTTATAAGACATAGTGGTGGTGGATCTGCCTGCACATTCTACCATTTGCCTTTCAAGAGACTTAACTACCAAGAAAGGAGGATATTTTTATAATGATTGGTATTTATTAGATATTATAATTAGATATTGGGATGAGGTGATAATAATAACACAACCATTGTCTATTTTATACATTTAACCATATGTGAAAACCACTTCCAATCTGAATTATACTATCAATGAGAAAGAGGAGCATGACATAGATGATAAAATATTATCCCATTTTGAATGTATTTTTGACATCTTCTTAGATGAAAATGGTAATGAGACATATGAACAAGACCCCTATACTTCCATGGAAGAGACTGATTTGGGGTTGTATTGCCTACATGAGGAAGGAACACATATACCTGCACTTATTAAGGAGGATAATGAGAGTGATATAATGTGGAAGATATTCTTTGATGGTTCAAGGAGAAAAATTGGTGTAGGAGCTGGTGTTATTTTATTGTGTCCATATAAACACAAATATTACTCTTCATATATATTTCATTTCAGTTGTACCTATAATGTGTTTGAGTATGAAGTCTTGGTTCATGGCCTTTAATGGGCAAAGAGGAAAGGAATAAAGAATTTGAAAGTATATGGATATAGTGAACTGATTGTGCATCAAATAAGGAATATGAGTGCTACCAAAAACCCATTGTTTAATTCTTATAAGCATAGGGTATGGTATTTACTTGAATACTTTAGTGAATTCAACATACAACCAATCCCAAGAAAAACAAAACAAGCATGCTGATAGGTTAGTTACCATAGGGGTAAAATTTCATATACCTACTACCATAAAAAATGAAGGAAAATAATCAAATATCAAGGTCATTTTGAGGCCTTCCATTATTTATAATTAATTCTTTTCTTAGGTGTTTGATAGTGACAAGCATATTATACAATTCTTGTAAAATGAAGTTGAGTTCTCTTCAAGAAATCAAAAGAAACTCCATGATCGGTATGAGAATAAAAGTATATAGTTGAGACAAAATAAGATACCTAAGGGATTTATCACCTAGAGATAATATTAAATGAATATTATCAAATTAATAAAGATAATTTGGGCATGTATACAAAGGAATAGAAATATGAGACTTAATCTTCAAGGATAAGCTCCTTCAACTAGGCAAGGTATCTTCTCTATCTAAAAAATAAAAATTCATTGACTTGTGTATATAATTCCATGACATATTTTCTTGGGAATATATATATATATATATATAAGGTTTTTTAACCCTATTCTATCCCATCATACTATTTAGCTAGAACTTATACCCAAACTAGTTAGGCAAAAAGAAAGGTGTATCAACCCCAAAGTTGAGTAACTCATGAGAATAGAACTCACCAAAATTATTAAGTCTAAGATAATTTTTCATATCAAGAACTCAACTTGGGTAGATAATATTGTGCCTTTTATAAATAATAATGGGGAAATAAGACTTTTTGTGGAATTTAGAGACCTCAATAGAATGTCACTCAAGGACCATTACCCCTTACCTCATATGGAGTAGATTTTGCAAGTTGTTTTAGGTTCCCAATGCTTCTCACTCCTAGATGGGTATTATAGTTATAATAAAATTTTGGTGAATGAATATGATCAGTTTAAGATAAAATTTACTACAAAATGGGGGACCTTTACTTATATTAATATGCCTTTTGGTTTGTCAAATGCTGGTGCCAGTTTTCAAAGGGCAATGGATATGACTTTCAAAGGCCTAATCAATGAGATGTTTCTAGTGTATCTTAATGATATAACCATGTTATTAAAGGATGAAAATGATGACATGAAATATCTAAGGTAGGTGTTTCATAGGTGTACATAGTATGGGATGTCTCACAACCAAAAAAGTGCATCTTTTTTATCTATGAAGGTAATCTTCTAAGACATTATTTTCAAGGACGTCCTAGCCATTGATCCTAAAAGGATAGGATAGGCCTATAATTTCCATTATACAAGAAAGGAATCCAAAGTTTCTTAGGCAAGATAAACTTTGTGAAAGAGATTCATACCTAGTTTTGCATCTTTGGTGAAGCCTATCATAGTCGTGTTAAAGAAGAATTAGGTTTTTACTTGGAGTAAAGAAGGTAAGAGTAGTTTTGAAGCCATCAAGTAAGCAATTGCACAAGCTCCCACTCTTTTAAATCCTAATTTTTATAAGGACTTCATGTTATATAAATTTTTTAACCTTGACACTATCTCAAATATTCTTAAGCAAAAGTATGATGAGGGTTTTGAACAACCAATTGCATTCTTTAGTCAAGGTTTGGAGGATTATGAAGCCAAATATACATTTTTGGAGAAAGAAATCTGTGTTATTATAAGAGGATTGAATAATATTAGACACATGGTTTAAAATAATATGATTCACATCATGGTCTCTCATCCTATCACTAAGGAGTTCCTATTGAGTAAAGACCTCAATGAAAAGAGGGCAGGGTGTATTACAAAATTAATGTAGTTTGATGTTGACATCAAAGTGACCAAGTTTATAATAGGTAAGGGTCTTTATTATTACTTCATTTCAAATTTCCATGATCCAAAAGGGGAAGTTTTGGTCAATCAAGACTACCCTCAACCAATTGATATCACACCTCTATAAAGTTTGACACAAGACTTCATCAAATTCCTCCAAAATGATGAGTGTCATAATGGCTTAAGTAAGTCTAAAATAAGGTATTTCAGATTTAAAACTATCCCTTATTGTCTTTTAGATGTTTTAATGTTTAGAATAGATAAAAATGTTTTTTTTTTTAATGCATTGACAATGATCAGTTTGGTGTGTTGCTTGAAAATTTTCATAATAGAGAAATAAGAGGTCATTTCTCTATAAGGACCATAACTACAAAGATCATGAGGGTAGGATACTATTATCCTATACTCTTGAAAGAATATTATTCTTGGGTAATAAGGTGTGCTCAATGTTCTTTCTTTGTAGGAAAGAAAAGACTTGTAGCTCTCTCTTGTTGAGACTTACTCAAGTGGATCAACCCTTTATGCAATGGAGTCTTGACTTAAATGGAATGATTAAACCTCCATCAAGTGATGGCCATAAGTGGATACTTATAAAATTTATTATTTTAAAATATGGTTTTAGGAATTTGTATTAAAGGAGGCCAATGAGATTTTTATTTTTGACTTCTATGAAGGCATTGCTACAAGGTTTGGAACTCCTACCATCATTTCAAATAATGCACTTGTTTTCATGGGTGTTAATATAATTGATTCTTTTTGAATCACAATCACTGAGAGGGAGGATGAATTAGTGTTTTAAACTTTCTTTCACATGTACTTTAACATTCCTTGAATTATCAAAGCAATACAAAGATATATCAATGCACAAAGAGTCATTCACATGAGCATAAATAAGAAAACACACATATGAGTGATAGAAACTCAAGGGGAATACAACCAAATATGATATTTGAAAATTAAATACAATAATATAAGACAAAAACCAAATTTATTGAACCACCAACTCATATGGAGCACCAACCCTAACTAGCCAAGCACCCAATTGACTAGGCTTTAGCAAACACCTACTTACAAGGGGGCACTAATCCCCTAGATGACTCAAAACTAACTCAACCACATAATTTTTTATCACCTTTATAAAATTATGTTTCTCAACCAATATATTATGAACACCTCTTCATATCTTCACACTCTTATTACCTCTCAAACTACCTTCTAGGCCTCTTCGCTAAACTAGGTCTCTTCAAGACTGATTAAGCCAAATGACCTTATATACAAACACACTATAAAATATTAATTATATATCCTATACAATCATATGATGGTCTAAAATAACTCATTCTTCTCAATAATGTGATATTTTATTTTTTACTCTTTACTTCAACAAATATGACTAAAACTACCTTATATTTATACCATTCCTTGTTCATATACCACTTAGTTGACCACACACCCTTAACCACTTGAGTAAAAAATATAATAGGTTTTAAGAAACATTTTATACATGAATAAAAATATCTTTGAGTCCTTTTTGGTCTATCATGACTTAATTAGGCCTCATTTCTCTTTTAGGTCTTATGGAGACCTAGTTGCGTTAGGTCTATCTCTTAATGCCAAAGATTGATCTCTTGAGCCCATATGGGATTCTATAACACTTAAAAAAATTCAAATACTTATTAAATTAAATCTTATGATCTTATCCATGATTATTTAGATATGCATTCTTTTTTCATACCTTGAAACCTTCTTTAGGATAAATTGCCATATTAGGCCTATGTGGCTCAAAAAATATCTTACAAGAATGAAGATCAAACATAATTAAGATACTAAAATATGATCAAATAAGTATATATATAGAGTCTATATTAGCTTAGTATCAACATAAAATGCATTATATACTTCCACTCAGGAGATAAGGACTCAACAACACCTCTGTAATTTACTCACTCAGAAATACTATATTACCTCAAAACATAGTCATGGTAAGTTAGACCTCCAACACTTTTAAATAAAATTTCAATGACTTATGATGAATTTATATGATCCTATGATATAATTATACCATTATAAAATATAAGTATTATATGGTCAAATATAAAATATTGGTCTTGTAGACCAATCTGATAACCTTATATCTCATTATCTTATTTGAGCCAAACAGGTCAACTTGTGAGCAACTTTTTCACCACATACATGACCTACAAATGTGTGTGTGTGTGTGTGTGTGTGTGTGTGTGTGTGTGTGTGTGTGTGTGTGTGTGTGTGTGTGTGTGTGTGTGTGTGTGTGTGTGTGTGTGTGTGTGTGTATTTATGTATGTATGTATGTATGTATGTATATATGTGTGTGTGTGTGTGTGTGTGTGTGTGTGTGTGTGTGTGTGTGTGTGTGTGTGTGTGTGTGTGTGTGTGTGTGTGTATTAAAATTACTATAAAACATCTCCATGCACTTTCTTTAATCATTCTATCATGAACATAAATTTCAATTCATCCTCTCACTATTGCCTAGGTTTTTCACTATTTGCACCATTAGGCATGTTAGCGAATGGCTATCTTAGATGACTGGTTTATCATAATTAAGTAATATAAACTATACATAAACCTTAATCAACATGAGAATGAGTCTCTACCTTATTCCTCTATCTATTTTATTACTATGTTCAATGCAACTTTTGACTTTTACATCAACTTCTTCAAAAACATGCCTATAACTCACCATTTTCTCTCTCCTCTTTCTAACCAATACCACTTAGGGGTACCTAGGAGAGTTAAATACAATAAAAAAATAGATTTCATAATCAAATCAGTCCATTGTAAACACTTTTGATCAATATCTTTAACATCAGGTTTTATTAGGGTTTTAAGAGGGTTTAAACTTGTTTTCACTCTTAATGATCACTCATAAATAATAGCATCTCAATCCAAAAATAATTCCTAGAATTTTGAGATATGAACCTTTAAAATACACCATGAATATCTTAGGTTCCCATGTAAATGTTTGATGAGCTAATAAGCACAATAAAATCCTTCTTGGGTTGAAAACACTTCATTCTTTACACTTGAGAGACATAAAAACCACTTTTCATGCTTTGTCTTTCAAAATCTAACCTCAAATTACATGAAAAATATTAAAACAACATAACTCACCTATAAAAATTCTTACATTAGGTCAAACATCTTGAAATATGATTATGACTCATCATTAGGCCACATTATCTCTCCTTGCTCTCTGGACCTTGACCTATAAACCATATTAGGCATAAAAGTTGACCTTCATGCCTATTTCCATGCACTCTCCACCTCACTCACATAATAAATAAACCTATCTCATTCTTAAACACTACCATATATCATTTACATTCCTTGAAAATAGATCATGATACCTCATTAGGCTAGAAAGGGTCTATGAGTGGTCTATGTGTAGACTTGGTTTGAAGGTCCTACCCATATAGGCTTACCCCAAGATTCTCATGAGTGTTATAATTCCTCAAATACATTCTCAATCAACCTCATACATCCAATCATGCCTTTATTCACTCATCTCACCAAGACACTATATTCATACCTTCTTGCAAGGTCTCTTCATGCCATGACTAGGATTAGGCTACTTAAGCACTTAACCTCAAAGACATGCTACCTATACATTTTTCAACAAAGGAAACAAGATAAAAAAATTCATAACTAATAAAATACTCTCTTTCACACTACATACCTTCAATGCTCATAATATTTTCATAAAACACACTGCCAACTGCCCTTGCTCACAACAACACCCTTGTAGACCTACTTATCATCATACCTTTACAAGAATCTTAAATGATAATACTAAAAACTTCAAGCTAACCTAAACCTTGAAATCAACCAATAAAAAATACTTTAATTGCCTACAAATTTTATCTTGCCTTTAAATTATCTCTTTCCTTCAAATTCTCTTTTGCATCTTGTTACATGGCTTCTTATGTAGACATTAGATGTCTTCAAACATCTTCTATGACCTATACCTTCCAATCTCATGCCACTTATGACACTTCTCATCAATTCAACACTCTTATGTGCCTTGAATATCACATACTACCATCTGTCCTTAGTCACCTTTGACATTACAATCTTGACATGATACATCTTTTACATCAGTGATAACAATATGCCAACAAACTCCCCCTCTGTCATTGATGGAAAATACACTACAACCTTATCATTCTCATTTCCTAATTTTGGTCTTTCTCCCCCTTTGACATTAATGGTAAAGGGTCTTCCACAAATTACCATTTGATCATATGACCTCAATAAACATTGACACTTCATGACATAGAGCTACAAAACTCCTCTTGAGTTGATTCTTTTTCTCACAAACATTAGATGACAACCACTCTTAGAAAATGATCATTCTATCCAAAATATTCATTTCCCTCTAGTATTCATTCTCCTAGAACTAGCTCTTTTCTCAAATAAACATGATCACACTTAAAACATATGGAATCACACATTTTTATAATAAAAGCTCAACACACATAATATGAATCACTACATGAACATGATCCCCCTTACTCCATGCATACCTCCTTCAAATGAACTCATATCACAAGACCACTCACCTTATCCTTGACATGAATCAAGACTTTTATAGGCCACTATATTCTTGACATCAACTAAGGAATTAGGTACTCCCACTTTATCTTCACAACTTGGGCTCACCATATCCATCATTAGGATTCTCAAATGAGCAACACAAACAACTTGGAATCATATTAATATGAATCTTTCTATGAATTCAACCTCATGATTATATAGATAGAGGAGTGTCCTCCATGAGGCTATCTAGAGTCACCCCTTTCCATAGGGATCTCAAAAGTCCATGAACTCAGGAGATTACTAGATCTCCAAGCCACTTTTCTCAGCTATCTTGATATAATGAGACTAATATTTCCTCCTTAGATTCTACTTAGGCTTGATTGAACCATTCAACTCATCCACCTTGTCATCCATATTATTTTCTTTGAATAACTTACCAACACATGTAGATAAAAAGTGTTCTTGGCATTCCTTTACTTTTGATCCTTGATCTATCTTAAGAAATAATCCATTTTGACCATTGGGATCAATATGATCAGTCTTGACTTTCTTTGGCTTCCATACCAATGTATGGCCCTTCTCATGCACTCTAGGAGCTCCGTATACCTTGTTAGGTCTTGAAAGCCTTCTAAATCCATTAGGATAGAATATTTCAATGTGTCCCATATAGTGACAACTATAGAAAACAACATTTATGTACATACTTCTTAACCAATCACTCCTCTCATAGTCCCACAAAAAATCACTCCTTGAGACAAGTCTACAATCACTTGCTCTATGACCAAAGTTATGATATGAAAAACAATAAACATTAAAATTATTGGAATACTTTATTGCATTGGGCTTCCTAATTGGTCTCTTCATATTGAATTTCATGTTGGTATTCTTGAATTTTTTATCATCACTATGAGTCTCAAATTTTAGAGTTTATATATAGGTCTTTGAGGTCTGACTTTTATTTTTCTCATTTTTATCTTCTTTGAACCGAAGACCTATCTTGTCATCTAGATACCTTTAAATACTTAAAATATCACCAAGAAATTCAATACTCTTCTCATATCTGTAATGTGTCTTTAACTTGAATGATGTCTAATCTAGTTCTGCCTTTAAGGACTCTATTTCTATTTCAAACTTGATGCATTCTTATTCCTTGGTCTTAAGATTTGTAGTGATATTCTCAATATGATTTTCTAGGTGTTTGATGATCTCTACATGTTTATTGGTGTTGATGCTTAGTCCCTCTTCAAAGATATTAATTTTATCCTCATAAATCCTAACCAATGATCTTAATATCTAATTCTTCCTTCTTTAGAACTTCAACTCCTCTATAGCACTCACTAATTGTGCCCCAAGGTTCACTTGAGCCTCTTCTTCATTTGATTCTTCATCATTCATAAGACCTTTCCCTTTTGATCAAACCTTATTTTCTATTTATATAGCTATGAATAAGGTTTCATTGTTGTCATGTTCATTACTATCATCATCACTATAAGATGTACTTGTGTCACTTACATTAGATGAGTTATTATCTTCTTTGATATATAAACTTCTCTTTTTCTTGAATGACCCTTTATTGACCTCATACTTCCTAAAATATTTCTTAATTTTGTTAGTAGTATAAAACTTTTTATGATGACCATGAGGTTCATCATATTCTTAGTTTTATCCTTGTTAGGACACTTAGATGCAAAGTGAACAATCTTACCATAGTTGAAACATTTTAAAGGAAACTTACCCTTGTACTTACCTCATCCAAACCTCAATTTCTTAGAAAAAATGGCTATTAACTCATCATCATCAATATCTGAACATACCTCATCCTTTAACTTCTTGGATTTTGACTTCTTCTCAAATTTGAGTGTTTCTTCTTTCTTGGGAGGTCTTCCTTCATTTTTTCTCATCTCATAGGTAGTCAAGATGACATGAAACCCATCCATCATAAGTGTGTCTAGATCTTGAATTTCTTTTACTATCAACACCTTTGAATAAAATTTAGAAGTTAGGGATATCAATACCTTTTGTAAAATTGTAGATTATTTCACTTCTTCTCATAAACCTATGATGACATTAACAACTTCATCAACCCTTAACAGGTAGGATGAAATGTTTTCATCCTCCTTCATTTTTAGACTTTCAAACTACCTATGGTGAGTCTGTAACTTTACCAAATTAACTTTGGTTTCTCCTTTATATATGGTCTATAACTTTTCCCAAATCCATTTGGATGTATCACAATGAATTATATTAAAAAAAAAATGCTTCTAAAAGACCACACAAGATGGCATTCATTACCTTAGAGTTGTTATTATTTACCTTTTTACCTGATACATCAATTGATTGTGTATAAGATGTAGTGAAATCATCAACAACATATTTCCATATGTAAAAAATCAAGTAAATTATATAGGTATTCATTTTGATGCCCCAAAATGCATATTTGAAAAGAAGAGCCTTAATGGTTAAGAAACCTCCTTGTGCTTGTTGACTAGACATGCTTGTGATTCAAGAATATCCCTCAAGCTATTAGGCCTGATTTAAAGGACCATGATTTGATACAAATTTTTTGAATAAAAATCACTAAGATTGGGTGAATCAATGTTTAAAACTTTTTTTCACATGTACTTTAACATTTATTGCATCATCAAAATAATACAAAGATATAACAATGCACAAAGAGTCATTGACATGAGCATAACACAATAAAACACACATATGAGTAGGAAAACCTCAAGGGAAATAAAATCCACTATGATATTTTTATATGGAATAAAATAATATAAGACAAAAAACAAATTTAGTGAAGCACCAAATCCACATGGAACACCAACCCCAATTAGCAAAGCACCTACTTGACTAGGCTTTAGCAATCACCTACTTGCAAGGAGGTACCAACCCCATATATGACTAAGAACCAACTCATCCAATTTATGTTTTTTATTAACTTCAAAAAATTATTTTTATAAACCAACATATGATGACCACCTCTTCATATCTTCACACTCTTATCCCTCTCAAACTGCCTTCTAGGCCTCTTTGCTCAACTAGGTCTCTTCAAGACTGATTAGGTCAAATGAAATTGATATTCATATGAGAAAAACACTATAATATATTAATTATATATTATGTATACTAATTTTATTTTAATAAATACCTCCATATACTAAAAAATGTTCTATTTTATTTGCTTACTCTCTACTTCAACAAATAGGCCCAAAACTAACTTGTATATAAACCATTCTTTGTTCATATACCACTTAGTCAGTCATACACCCTTAACCAATTTAGTATGACATATAATAGGTCTTATTACATCTTTTATACATTAATAAAAACATATTTGAGTCCATTTCTATCTATCAAGACTTAATTAGGCTTCATTTCTCTTTTAGGTCTCATGGAGACCTCATTGCATCAAATTTATCTCTTAATGCCAAAAATTGAATCTATTGAGCCCAAATGGATTCATAAAACAATTTAAAACCATTAAAACAATTATTAAAATAAATCTTATGAACTTATTTATGATTTTTTATATCTGAATTTTTCGTTCATAACTTGAAACCTTCTTTAGGACAAATTGCCCTATTAGGCCTATGTGCCTCAAAAACCTGTCTTGCAAGAATGACACTCAAACATAATTAAGACACTCAAATTTGATCAAATAATTATACATATATAGTATAAATTATCTATTTATCATCATAAAAAAATTTATATACTTCCACTTAGAAGATATGGAATCAAAAACACCTCCGCAACTTACTCAGTCAAAACTGCCAAATTACCTCAAAACATAGTCATGTTGACTTAGACCTTTAATACCTATAAAGACAATTTAAATGAATTATAATGCATGTATATGATAATTTGAGATAGTTATACCATTATTAGATATAAATATTATATGTTCAAATGTCAAATATTGGTCTTATAGACCAATCTCATGACCTTATATCTCATTGTCTTTTATGATCCAAATAGGTCAACTTGTGAGCAACTTTTTCACCACACATATGACCTAAAAAACTTATTTAAAGAATATAAATGTCTTAAAATTAATAAAAAAACATATCCATGAACATTTTTCATCATAATATCATGAAAACATATTCTAATTCATCTTCTCACTGTTGTCTGGGTTTTTCACTATTTGCACCATTAGGCCTATTAATGACTGGCAAACTTGGATGAAAATTTTAGCATACTAAATGACTAAAAAATATTAATAAAACTTAATTGAAATGATACATGATTCTCTACCTTCTTCCTCCATATATTTGATTTCTGTTGGGTGAATATTTTGTTGGCCAGCTAACTGGTGACCAAAATAGTTCCTATCACCACAACATAGGGAGATTGGTTGTCCAATGTTGTAGGTTTACCACATCCAAAGGGAAAAAATATCTCCTCTCATCAAGGGGAGGTTCCCTATTAAATATGTGGAGGATATATACTATATATATAAGCAAAAAGTAAGACACAGGGGTGGAATGAACCATCCATCTCTCTTTTTTAAGAGATGATGCTAACAAATAAAAGAGAAATTCTAGGTGATTGGTGAAGGCACTTCTCTTATTTTAGAAGTAACATTCAGACAAGAGCCAAATCCCTCCCTAGATAGTAGAAATCTTGGTGAAGCAATAGAAGCCACTTCTCTTCTTTTAGAAGTGCTTGTTCTTGCAAACAATAGGACTCTTTCTGGTAACAAGTGACTAGTAACCGGGTCCAAAGTAACCAGCAATCTAAGATGTAGCTCAAAGTCTCCACCTTGACTACCCTATAGTGAGGTATGAAGAACAATGGGGGCACAAAGTTGTACCAAGGTTCTTTACACAGAAACAGAAAAGAAAAACACACATTGAAGATAATTATGTCAGTACAAAGTCTGAAAGTAACTAGTTTCAGGACACTTTCCTTATCACTTCCACTAGCTCTACTTATTAAATTAAATAAACAAGAACACATTTAGAAGATAGACATAAGAAAAATCTCCTAAAATGATACAAGCTATACAACACAAATTCTATGAATCATTACTTTCTCATTCAAATAAAATAATATGAAATACAATTTGAGCTCAAAGTCTCAGTATTTACCTTTCAATTTGGGTAGATTTTTGATTCCATATTTAGGAAGATCTCCCTTGTAACAATGAAATATTTTACGATACATAATAAGTTTTCAAGATGGTTTTGGCTCCTGCTCCTGCACGCGCGAACCAAAATTTGAAATTAGCTGCTGTGATCCGAGCAGCCAGTGAGGCTGTGGTTACCATTACGGAGGAGGTTTTTTTTGCTAGTAGAGGGAGGAACCAGAATACCCTCAAAGGGATTTCTGCTGTGAGGATTGAAGATACTACATCCGTGTGTCCGGCCTATGTTCCTGGTTTAGGGCATGGACTAGGGGGGCGACCTATGCGGATGTGGCGGCCTTCAAAGCAGATATACACGATGCTCAGCCTCATACAACACCTGTACCTACTTGCGTATCACCTGTAAGTGCTTTAAAACCTATTAGGGTAACTCTAGACCCTGAATTAGTAGAAAATATCTTCCAAGTAGAAAAATGGTTTTCCTCTTGTGCTGCCATTTTTCGTTTCCATGGTTTCTGGCCCTCTTTTGTAGATCTATAGAATTGGATTGCTAAGAGTTGGCTGCATATTAAAGACGGTAAAATCCAGCCCTGTGCCAGGGGTTTTTTTATAGTAATATTTCAAAGCCCTAAAGATAGGAAATCTATATTGTGCCACAATATTTTTTCTTGGCAGGGCAGATTTCCTCTTATGGCCAAACCTTGGCATAAGGATTTTAACCCTCTCTCGGAATCCTTTAACAAGATCCCTATATGGGCGCGGCTCCCTTACCTTCCGATACAGTTGTGGCAAGAGGCAGTTTATAAAACCATTGGAAATGCTATAGGGGAGTTTCTATATGAAGAAGACAGTATGAAGAGTCACCATTCGACTTGTGCACGATTTCTGGTTGATTTGGATGTTTCAAAGGGCCTTCCTGAGGTGATATGCATTGATTCCCCAAGGGGCACTTGGACACAAATCTTGGATTATGAGGGGATTCCTTTTAGGTGTAGGAAGTGTCACCAGATGAGACATATTACTGCCCATTGTGTTGCTGGGAAAAACAATCCCAGACGTTCACCTACTTGGTGGCCAAAGGATTTCTCTGAACATAGTATAGACAAACTACCTTTGGAAACAACAACAGATTTCGAGACCAAGAATGAGGAAAGGTTGCAATCCAAATTGAAAGGTGAAGAGGAATCACTGGAGAATCAATCAAATGAAGCCTTTGAGGAGGCTGTAGTTAAAGATACAGCTGAGCTTGAGGAGGAGGTGGTGATCTCTTCCCCTATTTTGGAGGTTCTTTCTAAGAGCCAGACTGTGTTAGACTGTCATCAGGAGTTTATGCCTACTGGTGTCCAAAGATCATTGTCCTCCGAGGCATGGGTTGCCGAGGCGACTAAGGTTGAAGATGGTTGGACAGCAATCACAAGAAAGAAGTCAGCCTTTGGTCCCTCCTCTAGATATGAATCTTCGGTCATGCAAAAAGAAAAATTTGAATTTAAAAGATTCATCCAAAGTTCCTTTTTGCTGATTGGTTTTTTGGGGGCAGTAAACCGGTCATTTTTTTGGTTTGCTGGTTACGGATCTGGAAGCTTGCTAATCCTTTTGGTTAACTCCCAAATCAGTGTTTTGACAGCTATTTTTTCATGATCTTATTTGGTGGTAACAGGTCCCTGTAAAACCTGGTTTTGGTTCTTTTTTGTAATCAGGTTCTTGTTTTAACCTGGTTGTGCTTTAATGTTTATCTTTCTCCTTGTACAGGGTTTTGGGGTCCCTTCAAAACCTAACTTTACCATAATCTAAAACAATGAAAGATTTTACATTATATAGAGGCCAGGAGAGACTTGGCACTTTGTCCCATGGAGTGAACTATGCTGTGCAATCAATGCCTTGGCTACATTTTTGATTCTATCAAGAAGGTCCATGCTAGAGCAGGGTGACTGCCTTAACTATGGCATGTTGGTTCATCTTCCTTGTCTTCTCCTAAGTCTGAATCACTCATTCCATCACCTGCTAGCCATGAAAATTTCTATTCTACCTTTCATTCAAAGGGGACAAACAAGCTGCACTTTCAATGTTTGCAGGCCCCAAATATCTACCCAATGAACTACTTCACCTACTGGAATTAACTCCCACTGAGTTTCCCTCTTTGACTCTTCCTTCTCTTGGTCCCAACCTTAGGGTCTTTAAATGCATCAAGTCTGTCTTCTAAGTCTACAAGGATTAATTAGACGCTTCAATGCAGCAATTTTGATGTCCGTGGGTCTCTCTTCCTTTGAATGTTAACGACTGGCCATTCACCCCAATTTTGACATTTGTAGGCCTATCATTTTGCTATGACATAGGTGAGGACACATTGTAGCATTTGCAACTTTGAAATAAGCTTTTGGGAATAGACCTTGAGACTTGTTAGAGGCTAGAGGTGCGGATGCAGACATGTGGAAGTTTTTGCTGCACTGGGATGGGACACGTGGCACGTTCTGCTCTATGAATCTTCATTTGAAACTATGTCTTGGCACGTGACAATTGGCAGCTTCCACTACACTTTTGAGGCTCGACCCTTCTTAAAGGGAACTTTCCCTTTGGGATCTCAAATAGGGTTCATTTTATGTGTCAAGTGTCCCTTCGTAAGGGTCTCTATCCTTTTGGATCCTCCTAGTGGCCTTCAGGCTTTTCATCTTCGACGGGCCTATTGTTCCATGTATTTCCTTCCAACAAATTGTCTGAAGGAATTCCTTTATTTTCTTTAGATAAAAAGTCTAAAGAAATTCCTTCAAACAATTTTTTTGAATAAATTCCTTTCTTTGGCTCTATGCCTCCCACAAGGGCATCCTTCTTTGACACATGGCAGTATCCATCACTTCTTACCAAGGATACATGGAGTCTTCTGCTGTATCATGTTAAAACCCTCCACTATCGACACCTAGCACTTTTTGTTATCAGGCTTTTATAGCATCATATAAATGCTTGGAGCTCACTCAAGTTCTTTTAGATGATGACACTTGTTGGCCTCTATTGATCTCTGCATGTGACATGTGGCATTATCTGCCAATTCTCAGAAATAAAGTATAATGGGGCCTGGCTGATGACACTTGGTAGCATCCACCTAACTCTTTCTTTTGCACATATTTATTTTCTTAACTAAGGTGGCCTTTGAACCTTTGAACTCATGAACCTGATGAACTTATGAAGCAGTTCAAAGTTCAACGGTTCGGTCGGTTCGTTCCTTTGAGTCACTTTGTCATCTTTAAACCAGCGCGTTGAACCGTTTAGGGCTTGAACCCATTGAATAGTTGAACCAAAATGGTTAAAGGTTCAAGGTGTCAAGCCTTTGAAACTCGTTAGATGCTCAGAGCTGTAGAACTTTGAAATAATTGAACTTTGAACCTCTATCGAAGTGCTTAGCTCTCATTGACAATGTTGAACCTTTGAACCCATTAAACCAAAATGGTTCAAGGTTCAATGGTTTAATGGTTCAATGCTTGCTGATGGACTCTTTTTTTTATTGAAACAAGGCACTGACCCAAACCTGAAGATGACCAAGTGTTGGACACTGGTTCTTTTGATTGAACTCACCTATAGAAGCCTTTGAACCTATTGAAACTGTTATTCCCCTTACTAAAAATCTCAAAAAATGAGGAATTTAAAAGCTCAGAATAAATTTTGAAAAGGGAAGAGATAATTTTGGTCTTGCAAGGCCCAAAATAGTTCATATGTTGTCCCAAAAATGAGTGATATTTTTGGGGGACAACAACTGGCTCCAATTGGGGAACTTCCCTTGGTTAAAATTTTGAAACAACTAAGGGGAGTAGAAACTAGAATCTCCAGTACCTTGAAGTATGCCATTGGGCTATGAATTCATGCTACCCAAAAAGAAAGCCTCCAAAAGAAACAAACGAACATCACTAAGCAAAAATAGAAACTATACAAATATACATATGTATAGGTGAACTTATCTGATACTTCAAGAATTGAAGTACTTCAGAGGCTGCTCATCATGGGACAAATAAAAGGGGATGCCATCTTGATAAACTAGCAGGAAACCATTTTGTCCCCAAAAATGGTGACAGGCAAATGGAACTCTCCACCAGGAAACCAATTTTTTAAGTCTTCCTCTTGGCTATTTCTTCTTCTTGCCCCATGGCAAGACATGGTGTTCAATCTGAAAACCAAAACTCCTTTCTCTCTTGGTGAAGATTTCCTTTTGATAACTTTGGAGAATAGCAGTATGGTCCACCACTATAGCTTGTTGTTCTACTGGTTTAGTCTAGCACATGCTTTGATTGTCAGCCTCAAACTCTTGACAAACCATCAGCTCAACATCTCCTTTGGTGTGAAGGAGTTTGATCTCTTCATCCTGAGCAATTTTCAATCCGAGCAATAGAGATCCACATTCAGCTGTGGAATAATTGCTACCATCGAATTCTAGGATCCAAGCATCATCAAAAGCTGATCTTCTATTAGATTTCTATTCAATAGAGATGGAAGATCCTTCTTGATTTATACTGTGCCCTACTAATTCTTTTGATGCCTTGTTTGGATCAAATCTTGGATTGCTAGCTATAGGAATTTCATCAGCTAAGACATGAGCATCCTCTATGGTCAAGAAGTAATTACCCCTACCTAACGGCTCAAATAGAATTTGAGCTATAGGGGCCAACATTTGGGTGACCACAAATTTTGCCTCAGACAAGTCCATACTGAGTTCTCCACCAATGTTTAATTGCTCAAGATAGGCTTGCAGGGATTCAAACTCAGTCATTTGAATTTTGGATTTATTGACATGATCAATCATGTCAAATGATTAAGATGGACTTGGAAGAGAGGATGGGAGTTCATCCTTTTGGTTTTGGAGAGGGGGAGGACTGATTTGCAAAGTTGAAGTAGAAGGTGCAGAGATGTTTGATGCACTTACCTTTTTAGCAACCACCGGGTCCTTTGGCTGGAAAGGTAGAGTGGTTCTATGCTTAGAAATTGAGGTTATTGTTTGAGGTCACTCCTCTGTCTTCTCTTTGTTGGCCTCCTGGGCTGACTGATTCTCAAATCAGGTGAATACTGCGTATGATCCTTTGACTACTTCACTTTCACTTCTGGGTTCATCTTGGTAATTTTGGAAACCAATGTGGGAGTCACCAACTAATTATTATTGATACTTCGTGAAGAGATCAATGTCATTTTCTTGCTCAAACTTAGGTTGGAAAGAGAAAGCATGTTCTATTTCTAGATATCCATCTGTTGAGTTGGTTGGAGGTGCTTCAAGGACAAGGTTCCTCTATGGGGGAGGAAGATGATTTGGCTGCCCTTGATTCCTAGCAGCATTGCCTTGATATGATTGATTCTAAAATTCCCTCCTTAGCATATCCCAATTAGGAGGAGTAGACATACTTAGGTCCATTTGCCTTTTCAAGGCTAGCAGTTCATTTGCCAACTTTTATACCATTGGGTCAGTGGTGGCTGTGGGTGAGTATTCAGAAGATGAAGAAGGTTTGCCTCTATTAGGATCTCTCCTTATCTTTCCTACCAAGATAATTTCATCTTCTAGATCAGTAGCTAAGTCTTAAATAGAAACAAGGTCTATGTGTCTAGCCCATCTCAACAAGAAACTCAATTTTGGTAGATGTGAGTTGATGAAGAAGCATTTGAGGTTTTGAGGTGTCAGCTGGGCGACCATGGGAATCCTGTGCCTCAGCTTGTCGAACCTAGAAATGAATTCCCTCATAGGCTCATGGGGCTCCTTCTTCATCTATGTGAGCTAGGCTAGTAAGGCATGTGCATATTCTATGGGCTTAAACTTTGCTTTGAACTTGGCTTTAAGTGTGTCCTAGTCAGTCACTGATCTAGCTTATAGATGGTAAAACCAGTCTACAATAGCACCTTGTAGGGTCTCCACAAAAATCTTGACTACCACATCTTAAAATTCCACCTATATCACACCATAGGCTATGCTAAAGGCTACAATGTGTTCATCAAGGTGAACTCTCCCATCTCTAAAGAATTTGGGGAATTTTTTTCTTGAGTTGCATGGAAGTTCATGTAGAGGTGGAGTCAAGTTGAGTGGGCCAAATGAGTTACCCCAGGGGCCTTGAATTGCTATGATTTAATTATGAAAAATAGGGATAACAAATCTAGGTGGAGTGGCTAGATTGCAGAACAAAAATGGAAAAGAACTAGCCCTACTCCAGCTTGAGGCTTGAGGCTTCAAACTGCACACTCTTTCCTAATAGCTCTGGTTTTGCAGACCAGATAAAATAATGGAGATGGAGGAAGATGGTAAGAATATAATGATAATGGGTAAGACATGGAATGGATTTGTTAGAATATGTAATGGATAAGGGTAGGGATTGTTTCAATCTAAAACTTGAGGCTTTAGACTGCATGTTCATCCCTAGTGGAGTCGCTAAAAATTGTTCGGTGAATATTTTGTCGACCAGCTAACTGGTGACCAAAATAGTTCTTATCACCATAGCATAAGGAGATTAGTCATCCAATATTGCAAGTTTACCACATCCAAAAGGGACAAATCTCTCCTCTCATCAAGGGGAGGTTCCTTCTTAAATAGGTGGAGGCCATATACTATATATATAAGCAGAAAGTAAGATGCAGGGGTGGAATGAACAATCCATCTCTCTTTTTTTAGAGATGATGCTAACAAACAGAGGAGAAATCCTAGGTGATTGGTGAAGGCACTTCTCTTCTTTTAGAAGTAACATTTAGCCAAGAGCCAGATCCCTCCCTAGATAGTAGAAATCCTGGTGAAGTGATAGAAGGCACTTCTCTTCTTTCAGAAGTGCTTGTTCTTGCAAATAAGAGGACTCTTTCTGGTAACTGGGTCCAAAGTAACCAGCAATCTAAGATGTAGCTCAAAGTCTCCACCTCGACTTCCCTAAATTGAGGTACAAAGAACAATGGGGGCACAAAATCGTCCCAAGGTCCTTTACATAGAAATAGAAAAGAAAAACACACACTAAAAACAAGTATGTCAGCACGAAGTTTGAAAGTAACTAGTTTCGGGACACCTTCCTTATCACTTCCACTAGCTCTACTTGTTATATTAAATAAACAAGAACACATTCAGAAGATAGACATAAGAATAATCACCTAAAATGATACAAGCTATACAACACAAAGTCTACAAATCACTTGCTTTCTCATTCAGATAAAATAATATGAAATACAATCTGAGCTCAAAGTCTCAGTATTTGCCTTTCAATTTAGGTAGAGTTTTGCTTCTATATTGAGGAAGATCTCCCTTGTAATAATGAAAGAGTTTACATTATATAGAGGCTAGGAGAGACTTGGCACTTTGTTCCATGGAGTAACCTATGCTACACAATCAATGCCTTGGCTACATTTTTTATTTTGTCAGGAAGGGCCATGCTAGAGCAGGGTGGCTACCTTAACTATGGCATGTTGGTTCATCTTCCTTGTCTTCTCCTGAGTCTGAATCACTCATTCCATCACCTACTAGCTGTGCAAATGTCTATTCTACCTTTAATTCAAAGGGGACAAATAGGCTACACTTTCAATATTTGTAAGCCCCAAATATCTACCTGACAAACTGCTTCACCTACTGGAATTAACTCCCACTGAGTTTCCCTCTTTGACTCTTCCTTCTCTTGTTCCTAGCCTTAGGGCCTCTAAATGCATCAGGTCCATGTTCTAAGTCTACAAGGATCAATTAGTTACTTCACTATAACAATTTTGACATCCATGGGTCTCTCTTCCTTTAAAGGTTAACGGCTGGCCATTCACCCCAATTTTGATGTTTGAAGGCCTATCATTTTGTTGTGACATAGGTGAAGACATGTGGTGGCATCCGTGGCTTTGAAATAATCTTATGGGAATAGGCCTTGAGACTTGTTAGAGGCTAGAGGTGTGGAAATAGACACATGGCAATTTCTACTACACTGGGATGGGACACGTGGCGTGTTCTACTTTATGAAGCTTCATTTGAAACTATGTCTTGGCACGTGACACTTGGCAACTTCCACTGCACTTTTGAGGCTTGACCCTTCTTGAATGGAACTTTCCCTTTGGGATCTCGAACAGGGTCCATTTTATGTGTCAAGTGTCCCTTCGCAAGGGTCTCTATCCTTCTGGATCCTCTCGGTAGCCTTCAGGCTTTTCATCTTCAACGGGCCTATTGTTTTATGTATTTCCTTTAGACAAATTATCTAAAGGAATTCCTTCATTTTCTTCAGACAAAATGTCTGAAGAAATTCCTTCAAACAATTTGTCTAAGGAAATTCCTTTCTTTGGCTCTATGCCTCCCGCAAGGGTATCCCTCTTTGACACGTGGTAGTATCCATTGCTTCTTTCCAAGGACACGTGGAGTCTTTTTTTGCATTGTGTTGAAACCCTCCACCGTCGACACCTGACATTTTCTGCTATCGGGCTTTTGTAGCATCATAGAAATGCTTAGGGCTCACTCGAGTTCTTTCAAATGATGACACTTGTTAGCCTCCATCGATCTCTACATGGGACACATGGCATTGTCTACCAATTCTCAAAAACAAAGTGTAATGGGGCTCGACTGATGACACTTGGCAGTATCCACCTGACTCTTTCTTTTGCGTGTGCTTAGTTTCTTAACTGAGGCAACCTTTGAACCTTTAAACTCATGAACCCGATGAACTTATGAAGTGGTTCAAGGTTCAATAGTTTGGTTGGTTCATTATTTTTAGTCACTTTGGCATCTTTGAACCAAGCACGTTGAACCGTTTGGGGCTTGAACCCATTGAAATGTTGAACCAAAATGGTTCAAGGTTCAATGGTTCAAGCCTTTGAAACTCGTTAGATGCTCAGAGCTGTAGAACTTTGAAATGGTTGAACTTTGAACCTCTATCGAAGCGCTTAGCTTTCGTTGATGACATTGAAGCTTTGAACCCATTGAACCCATTAAACCAAAATGGTTCAAGGTTCAATGGTTCAATGCTTGCTGATGGATTCTTTTTTTGATTGAAACAAGGCACTGACCCAAACTTGAAGATGACAAAGTGTTGGAAACTGGTTCTTTTGATTGAACTCGCCTATAGAAGCCTTTGAACCTATTGAAACTGCTATTCCCCTTACTAAAAAGCTTGAAAAATAAGGAATTTGAAAGATCAGAACAAAATTTGAAAAGGGAAGAGACAATTTTGGTCTTGTAGGGTCCAAAATAGCTCATATGTTGTCCCAAAAATGAGTGATATTTTTGGGGGACAACAGCTGGCTCCAGTTGGGGAACTTCCCTTGGTTAAAATTTTGAAACAACTGAGGGGAGTAGAAACTAGAATCTCCAGTGCCTTGAAGTATGCCATTGGGCTATGGAGTCATGCTACCCAAAAAGAAAGGCTCCAAAAGAAACAAATGAACAACACAAAGCAGAAACAAAAACTATACAAATATACATATGTATAGGTGAACTTATATGACACTTCAAGAATTGAAGTACTTCAGACGATGCTCATCGTGGGACAAAGAAAAGGGGATGCCATCCTGATAAACTAGCCAGAAACCATTTCATCCCCAAAAATGGTGATGGGCAAATGGAACTCTCCACCAGGAAACCAATTTTTTAAGTTTTCCTCCTAGCTCTTTCTTCTTCTTGCCCCATGGCAAGATGTGGTCTTCAAGATAAAAACTAAAAGTCCTTGCTCCCTTGGTGAAGAGTTCCTTTTGCTAACTTTGGAGTACATTAGTATGGTCCACCACCATAGCTTGTTGCTCTACTAGTTTAGTCTAGCACATGCTTTGATTGTTAGCCTCAAACTCTTGACAAACCATCAGCTCAGCATCTCCTTTGGTGTGAAGGAGTTTGATCTCTTCATCCTGAGCAATTTTCAATTCGAGCATTAGAGATCTACATCCAGCTATGGAAGAACTACAATCATCAGATTCCAAGATCCAAGCATCATCAAAAGTTGATCTTCTATCATATTTCTCTTCAATGGAGATGGAAGATCCTTCTTGATTTGTACTATTCCCTACTAATTCTTTTGATGCCTTGTTTGGATCAAATCCTAGATTGCCAGCTATAGGACTTTCATTGGCTAAGACATGAGAATCCTCTATGGTCAAGAAGTAATTACCCCTACCTGATGTCTCAAATAGAATTTGAGCTGCAGGGGCCAACATTTGGGTGACCACAAATTTTGCCTCAAACAAGTCCATACTGAGTTCTCCACCAATGTTTAATTGCTCAAGATACGCTTGCAAGGATTCAAACTCAGTCATTTGAATTTTTGATTTTGTGACATGATCAATCCTATCAAATGACTGAGATGGACTTGGAAGAGAGGATGGGAGTTTATCATTTTGGTTTTTGGGAGGGGGATGACTGATCTGTGAAGTTTAAGTAGAAGATGCAGAGATGTTTGATGCACTTACTTTTTTAACAACCACTAGGTCCTTTGTCTGGAAAGGTAGAGTGGTTCTATGCTTAGCAATTGAGGTTGTTGGTTAAGGTCACTCCTCTGTATTCTCTTTGTTGGCTTGCTAGGCTAACTGATTCTCAAACTAGGTGAATACTGCATATGATCCTTCAACTGCTTCACCTTCACTTCTAGGTTCATCTTGGTAATTTTGGAAACCAATGTGGGAGTCACCAACTGATTCTTCTTGATCCTTCGTGAAGAGATCAATGTTATTTTCTTTCTCAAACTCAGGTTGGAAAGAGAAAGCATGTTCTATTTCTAGATATCCAACTACTGAGTTAGTTGGAGATGCTTCAAGGACAAGGTTCCTTTATGGGGGAGGAAGACAATTTGTCTACCCTTGATTCCTAGCAGCATTTCCTTGACATGGTTGATTCTAAAATGCCCTCCTTGGCATATCCTAATTAGGAGGAGTAGACATACTTAGGGCCATTTGCCTATTCAAG
This sequence comes from Torreya grandis, assembly GCA_037957365.1. NCBI lineage: Eukaryota > Viridiplantae > Streptophyta > Pinopsida > Cupressales > Taxaceae > Torreya > Torreya grandis. Next base: position 139,150 of record JARHVA010010491.1, on the reverse strand, counting down.
GTTAGCATTTCATTTGCCAACTTTTGTACTATTGGGTTAGTGGTGGCTATGGGTGAGTATTCAGAAGATGAAGAGGGTTTGTCTCTGTTAAGATCTCTCCTTATCTTTTCTGCCAAGATAAGGTCATCTTCTAGCTTAGTAGCTAAGTCCTAAGTAGCAACAAGGTCGATGTGTCTAGCTCGTCTCAGCAAGAAACTCACTTCAGGTAGCTGTGAGTTGATGAAGAAGCATTTGAGGTTTTGAGGTGTAGTTGGGCGACCATGGAAATCATGTGCCTCAGCTTGTCAAACTTGGTAATGAAGTCCCTCATAGGCTCATGGGGCTCCTTCTTCATCTTGTGAGCTAGGCTAGCAAGGCATGTGCATCTTTTGTGGGCTTGAACCTTGCTTCAAACTTGGCTTTAAGTGTGTCCCAGTCAGTCACTAATCCAGCTTATAGATGGTAGAACCAGTCTGCAGCAGCACCTTGTAGGGTCTCCACAAAAAGTCTGACTGCCACATCTTCAAATTCCACCCCTATCACACCACAGGATATGTTAAAGGCTATAATGTGTTCATCAAGGTGAACTCTCCCATCTCCAAAGAATTTGGGGAAGTTCTTTCTTGAGTTGGGTGGAAGTTCATGTAGAGGTGGAGTCAAGTTGAGTGGGCCAAATGAGTTACCCCAAGGGCCTTGAATTGCCATGATTTAATTATGAAAAATAGGGATAAAAAATCTAGGTGGAGTGGCTAAATTTCAAAACAAAAATGGAAAAGAACTGGCCCTACTTCAGCTTGAGGCTTGAGGCTTCAAACTGCACACTCTTTCCCAACAACTCCGATTTTACAGACCAGATAAAATAATGGAGATGGAGGAAGATGGTAAGGCTATAATGATAATGGGTAAGACATGGAATGGAGTTTCCAGAATACGTAATGGATAAGGGTAGGGATTGCTTCAATCTGAAACTTGAGGCTTAAGACTGCACGTTCATCCCCAGTGGAGTCATTAAAAACTGTTGGGTGAATATTTTGTTGGGCAGCTAACTTGTGACCAAAATAGTTCCTATCAACACATCATAGGGAGATTGGTTATCTAATGTTACAAGTTTAGCACATCCAAAGGGGAAAAATCTCTCCTCTCATCAAGGGGAGGTTCCCTATTAAATATGCTAAGGCTATATAGTATATATCTAAGCAAAAAGTAAGACATAGGGGTGGAATGAACCATCCATCTCTCTTTTTTTAGAGATGATGCTAACAAATAGAGGATAAATCCTAGGTGATTGGTGAAGGCACTTCTCTTCTTTCAGAAGTAACATTTAGCCAAGAGCCAGATCCCTCCCTGGATAGAAGAAATCTTGGTGAAGTGACAAAAGGCACTTCTCTTCTTTCAAAAGTGCTTGTTCTTGCAAACAATAGGACTCTTTCTAGTAACAAGTGACTAGTAACCAAGTCCAAAGTAACCAAAAATCTAGGATGTATCTCAAAGTCTCCACCTTGACTACCCTAGAGTGAGGTATGAATAACAATGGGGGCACAAAGTCATCCCAAGGTCCTTTACACAAAAACAAAAAAGAAAAACACACACTGAAAATAATTATGTCAGCACAAAGTCTGAAAGTAACTGGTTCAGGACACCTTCCTTATCACTTCGACTAGCTCTACTTGTTAAATTAAATAAACAAGAATACATTCAGAAGACAAACATAAGAACAATCTCCTAAAATGATACAAGCTATATAGCACAAAGTTTGCGAATCACTTGTTTTCTCATTCAGATAAAATAATATGAAATATAATCTGAGCTCAAAGTCTCAGTATTTGTCTTTCAATTTAGGTAGTGTTTTTCTTCTATATTTAGGAAGATCTCCCTTGTAACAATGAAAGAGTTTAAATTATATAGAGGCTAGGAGAGACTTGGCACTTTTTCCCATGGAGTGACCTATGCTGCACAATCAATGCCTTGGCTACATTTTTGATTCTGTCAGGAAGGGCCATGCTGGAGCAGGGTGGCTACCTTAACTATGGCATGTTGGTTCATCTTCCTTGTCTTCTCCTAAGTTTTAATCACTCATTCCATCACCTTCTAGCTACACAAATGTTTATTCTACCTTTAATTTAAAGGGGACAAACGGGTTGCACTTTCAATGTTTGTAGGCCCCAAATATCTACCTGACGAACTGCTTCACCTACTGGAATTAACTCCCACTAAGTTTCCTTCTTTGACTCTTCATTCTCTTGGTCCTAGCCTTAGGGTCTTTAAATGCATTAGGTCCGTGTTCTAAGTCTACAAATATCAATCAGATGCTTCACTGCAGCAATTTTGACGTCCGCGGGTCTCTCTTCCTTTGAAGGTTAATGGCTGGACATTCACCCTAGTTTTGACATTTGTAGGCCTATCATTTTGTTGTGACATGGGTGAGGACACATGGTGGCATCCACGGCTTTGAAATAAGCTTCTGGGAATAGGCCTTAAGACTTCTTAGAGGTTGGAGGCACAGACGCAGACATGTGGTAGTTTTTGCTGCATTGGGATGGGACACATGGTGCATTCCACTCTATGAAGCTTCATTTGAAACTATGTCTTGGCACATGACACTTGGTAGCTTTCACTGCACTTTTGAGGCTCGACCCTTCTTCAAGGGAACTTTCCCTTTGGGATCTTGAATAGGGTCCATTTTACATGTCAAGTGTCCCTTTACAAGGGTCTCTATCCTTCTAGATCCTCCCAGTGGCCTTCAGGCTTTTCATCTTTGGTGGGCCTATTTTTCCATGTATTTCCTTTAGATAATTTTTTTGAAGGAATTCCTTCATTTTCTTTGAACAAAAAGTCTGAAGAAATTCCTTCAGACAATTTGTCCAAAAAAATTCCTTTCTTTGGCTCTATTCCTCCTGCAAGGGCATCCCTCTTTGACACGTGGTAGTATCCATTGCTTCTTGTCAAGAACACGTGGAGTCTTCTACTGCATCATGTTGAAACCCTCCACCATCAACACCTGGCACTTTCCACTATCAGGCTTCTGTAGCATCATATAAATGCTTGGGGCTCACTCGAGTTCTTTTAGATGATGACACTTGTTGGCCTCTGCTGATCTCTACATGGGACACATGGCATGGTCTACCAATTCTTAGAAACAAAGTGTAACGGGGCCTGACTGATGACACTTGGTATCATCGGCTTGACTCTTTCTTTTGCATGCGCTTATTTTCTTAACTGAGGTAGCCTTTGAACCTTTGAACTCGTGAACCCGATGAACTTATGAAGTGGTTCAAGGTTCAACAGTTTAGTCGGTTCATTCTTTTGAGTCACTTTGGCATCTTTGAACCAAGCGTATTGAACTGTTTGGGGCTTGAACCCATTCAACCATTGAACCAAAATGGTTCAAGGTTTAATGGTTCAAGCCTTTGAAAATCGTTAGATGCTCAGAGCTGTAGAACTTTGAAATGGTTAAACTTTAAACCTCTATCGAAGCGCTTAGCTCTCGTTGATGACATTGAACCTTTGAAACCATTGAACCCTTGAAACCATTGAACCCATTAAATTGAAATGGTTCAAGGTTCAATGGTTCAATGCTTGCTGATGGACTCTTTTTTCGATTGAAACAAGGTGCTGACACAAACCTGAAGATGACCAAGTGTTGGAAACTGGTTATTTTGATTGAACTCTCCTGTAGAATCCTTTGAACCTATTGAAACTATTATTCCCCTTATTGAAAAGCTTGAAAAATGAGGAATTTGAAAGCTCAGAACAAATTTTGAAAAGGGAAGAGACAATTTTGGTCTTGTGGGGCCCAAAATAGTTCATATGTTATTCCAAAAATGAGTGATATTTTTGAGGGATAGTAATTTCTATGTTCAACGCAACTTTTGACTTCTACAACTTCTTTAGAAATAAGCATGTAACTCAACATTTTCTCTCTCCTCTCTCTAAACAATACCACTTGGGGGTACATAGGAGAGCCCATTAAAATATATAATATCTTACCTAATAAAATTGATCCATTTTGATCTCTTTTGAGTAACATCTTCAACATTGGGTCTTTATTAGGGTTCTAAGAGGGTTTAAACCTATTTCTACTCTTAATGATCTTTCATAAAGCATAGCCCCTCAATCCAAAAAATAATGCCTATAATTTTGATCTAGGACCCTTACCCATCTACCATTAATATATTAGGTTCCCATTCAAAGTTTTTATGAGCTAATGATCACAATAAAATCCTTCTCAGGTTGAGAACTCTTTATTGTGTGCACTCAGGAGACCTAAAACCCACTTTTCATGCTTTATCCTTCAAAATATGACTTCAAAATGTATGAAAAATATTTAAAAAACATACCTCACCTTTTAAAATACTTGAATTATCTTAAAAATATTTAAATCTATTCATGACCCCTAATTAGGCCATAGTCTCTCTCTTTGCTCTCTAGATTTAACATATAAACCACATTAAGCCTCAAAACTAACCCTCATGCCTCTTTCCATGAACTCTAAACCTCACTCACATACTCAATAAAAATATCTCATGCTTAAAAACTAACATATATCATTCACATGCCTTGACAATAGATCATGATACCTCATTAGGCCATACAAGGTCTATGAGTGGTCTAGGTGCAGACTTGGTCTGAAGATCCTACCCCTATAGGCTCTTTCAGAGACTCTCATGAGTGATCCAATGCCTCACATACATTCTCAAATAACCTAATACAACCACTCATTCCTCTATTCACTCATCTCACCAAGTTGCCATGCTCATACCTTCTTACATTGTCTCTTCATGTCATGACTAGGCTTAGGCTACTTAAGTATTTGACCTCAAAGACTTGCTACCTATGAATTTTTCAATAATGGAAACAAGACAAAAAAAATATTAAATAATTCAATACTCTCTTTCAAACTACATACCTGCAATTCTCATAAGCTTGTCACAACACACATTTCCAAGTGGTCTTGCTCACAACAATAGCCTTGTAGACCTACTTGTCATCATTCCTTCACAAGAACCTTTAATGACAACACTAAAAACTTCAAGATGACGTAAAACTTGACATCAACCAATAAAAAAGACATTAGTTACCTTCAAATTCTCTCTTGCCTTAAAATTTTCTCTTAAATCTTATCACATGGATTCTCATGCATACATTAGTTGTCTTCAAACATCTTCCATGACCTATACCTTCCAATATCACACCACTTATGAATTTTGTCATCAATGCAACACTCTTATGTGACTTGACATATCACATACTAACATCTCTCCCTAGTCACATTCAACATCAACCTTGACATTACAAACTTGACATGATACATCTTTGACCTCATGACAACATGACAACAAACTCCCCCTTTGTCATTGATGTCAAACACACTACAACCTAATCATTCTCATCTCCCCATTATATCATTTATCCTCATTTGACATTAATGACAAAGGGTCTTCCACAAATTGCCATCTGATCATAAGACCTCAAGAAACATTGACACTTCACAACATAGAGCTACAAATCTCCCCCTAAGCTGATGCTTCTCCTCACAGAAACTAGATGATAACCACTCTCAAAAATTGATCATTCTATAAAAAGGATGAATCTCCCTCTAGTATTCATTCTCTTAGAACTAACTCTTTTCTCAAATAAACATGGTCACACTTGCAACATCTGTAATCACACCTTTTTACAATAAAATCTCAACATAGAGAATATGAAGCACTATAGTAACATGTTACCCCTTAGTCAATGCATACCTATTTTATATGAACTCAAATCACAAGGTCACTCACCTTGACCTTGACATGTCTCAAGCCTTTAATAGGCCACTATATTCTTGACATCAACTGAGGAATTAGGGACTCCCCTTTTTGTCTTTACAGCTCTAGCTCACCACATGAGTCATTAGGACTCTCGGACCTACAACATAGACAACTTGGAATCCTCTTAAGATGAATCCTTATCTAACTATAATCTCATGATTTTATAGATATAAGAGTGTTTCCCTGAGGCCTAATAGATTCAATCCTTTCCATAGGGATCTCAAAACTCCATGAACTTAGGATATTCCTAGATGTCCAAGCCACTTTCCTCATCTATCATGCAATCATGAGACTAATAGTCCCTCTTTAGAATCCACTTAGTCTTAACTAAATAATTCAACTCATCCACCTTTTCATCCTTCTTCTTATCATTGACTACCTTGTCAACATAGCAGATAACAAGTGTTCTTTGCATTCTTTGACTTTCGATCCTTTCTCTATCTTAGAAAATAATTCATTTTGATAATTGGGCTCAATATGATCAGTCTTGACATTATTTGGCTTCCATAGCAATGTATGACCCTTATCATAAACTCTAGGAGCTCCATATACCTTGTTAGGTATTGAGAGCCTTTTAACTCCATTCGGATAGAATCTTGCAATGTGTCTCATATAGTGACAACTATAGAAAACAACATTTCTATACATACCTCTTGACTGATCACTCTTCTCAGAGTCCCATGATAACTCACTACTTGAGACCATTCTACAATCACTTTCTCTATGACCAAAGTTATGACAAGAAAAACAATAACCATTGAAAGAATTGAAATACCTTATCATATTAGGCTGTTAGATTGGTCTCTTCATGTTGACTTTCATATTGGCATTCTTGAATTTTTGATGATCACTATGAATCTCAAATTTGAGAGTTTCTACATAGGACTTTGAGGTCTGAATTTTATTGTTCTCCTTTTGATCTTATTTAAACCCAAGGCCTATCTTATCATGTAGAGAACTTTGACTACTTAAAATATCACCAAGAACTTTATTACTATTATCAAATATCTGATGTGTCTTTAATTTGATTGATGCCTAATCCAATTCTACCTTCAAGGACTCCATTTCTATTTCAAACTTAATGCATTCTTATTCCTTGGTCTTAATATTTGTAGTGACAATTTCAATCTAAGTTTCTAGTTGTTTGAATATCTCCTCATGTTCATTGGTGTTGATGCTTAGTCTATGTTCAAAAAGATTTATTTGATCCTCATAACTCTTAACCAATGATATTCATTTATGATTCTTCCTTATTTGGAACTTCAACTCCTCTAGATAACTCACCAATTCTACCTCAAGGTTCACTTAAGCCTCTTCTTCATTTGATTCTTCATCATTCATAAGACCTTCCCCTTTTGAGCAACCCTCATTGTCTATTTCTATAGCCATGAATAAGGTTTCATTATTTTCATGTTCATTATTGTCATCATCACTATTAGATGTACTTGTGTCATTTACATCAGATGAGCTATTATCTTCTTTGATATAGAAACTTATCTTGTTCTTGAATGACCCTTTATTTCCCTCATACCTATTGAAATCTTTCTTTCTTTTTTTAAGCTTATAGACCTCCTTATCATCACCATGATGTTCATCATATTATTCATCATACTTAGTCTTATCCTTGTTAGGACACTTAGCTGTAAAGTGACCAATCTTACCATTGAAATATTTGAAAGGCAACTTACCTTTGTACTTACATGCTCCAAACCTCAATTTCCTAACAAACATGGCTATCAAATCTTCATCATCAATATTTGAACATACCTAATCCTTGACCTTCTTAGATTTTGACTTCTTCTTATCTATGAATGATGTGTCCTTCTTGGGAGGTCTTGCTTCATTTTTTCTCATCTCATAGGCAGTCAAGATGCCATGAAGCCCATCAATATGAAGTGTGTCTAGATCTTACATTTCTTCAACTATAGACTCGTTTAAATAAAATTTATAAGTTAGGGATGACAATAAATTTTGTACAATTGTAGAATCTTTCACTTTTTCTCCTAGACCTCTAATTACATTGACAACTTCATCAACCCTTAACAGGTAGGATGCAATGTTTTCATCCTCCTTCATTTTTAGACTTTCAAACTGCTTGGTGAGTGTACAAATTTTCCAACTTATCTTTGGTATCTCCTTCGTAGATGGTATAAAAAATTGCCCAAATCCCTTTAGCTGTATCAAAATGCATGATGTTAATAAATTATGCATCTCAAAGACCATACATGATGGCATTCATTGCTTTAAATTTCTCATCTTGTCTACTACATTAGTTGTTGGTGTAGAAGGTGGAGTGAAACCATTAAAAAAAAATCCATATGTCATAACCCAAGTAAATTATATAGTATTCATTATGATTCTCCAAAATTCATAGTCTCATTGAAGAGATGATCTTTATAGGTTGAGAAACCTCTTTGTGCATGTTGACTAGACATGTTTGTGCTTCAAGAATCTCCCTCAAGCTATTAGGCCCACTTCAAAGGACCAAGGTTTGATACCAAATTTTGGAAGAACAATCACTAAAATGGGGGATGAATTAGTGTGTAAAAATTTCTTTCACATGTACTTTAACATTTCTTCAATCATTGAAGCAATACAAAGATATAGAAATACACAAAGAGTCATTCACATGAGCATAACACAAGAAAATACACATATGACTGGGAAACCCTCAAGGGGAAAAAAATACACTATGATAACTTTAGATGGAATATAGTATTATAAGACTAAAATCAAATTTAGTGAAGCACCAACTCCACATGGAGCACCAACCCCAACTAGCCAAGCACCCACTTAAATAGGCTTTAGTAAGCACCTACTTACAAGGACATACTAACCCCCTAAATGACTCATCACCAAATCAACCACCTAATTATTTTTATCACATTTAGAACATTATTTTCCTAAACTATTAGATTATTACCACATTTTCAGCTTTTCACACTCTTATCCCTCTCAAACTGCCTTCTAGGTCTCTTCACTCAACTAGGTCTCTTCAAGACTGATTAGGTCAAATGACCTTGATATTCATATGTAGACACACTATCAGATATTCATTATATATATTATACACTCCTATTATCGTCTAAAATACCTCCTTATACTGAATAATGTGATATTTTATTTTCTTACTCTCTACCTTAACAAATAGGCCTAAAACTGCTTTGTATATATACCATTTCTTGTTCATATACCACTTAGTTGGATATACACACTTAACCACTTAGTTAATCCATATAATAGGTATTAAGACATATTTTAGAAATTAATCAAAATATCTTTGAGTCCCTTTTGTTCTTTCATGACTTAATTAGGCCTCATTTCTCTTTTAGGTCTCATGGAGACCTCCATGCATCAGGTCTATCTCGTAATGCCAAAACTTGATTCTCTTGAGCCTAGATGGATTTATCCAAAACATGAAAAAAATTAGACCATTTATTAAAGGAAATATTATGACCTTATCCATGATTTTTTAGATCTTAATTCTTTATTCATACCTTGAAACCTTCTTTAGGATAAATTGCCCTATTAGGCGTGTGTACCCCAAGAAACTATCTTGCAAGAATGAAGCTCAAACATACTTAAGACACTCAAATATGATTAAATAAGTATATAAATAGAGTATAAATTAACTTATTATCATCATAAAATGAATTATATACTTCCACTCAGCAGATAAGGACTCAAGAACACCTCTGCAACTTACTCAAAACTCCCAGATTAAATTAAAATGCAGTCATGGTGACTTAGACTTCCAAAAGCTATCAAGATAATTTCAATGACTTATGATGAATTTAGATGATTATATGAGATAATTAGACCATTATAAGATATAATTATCATATTTTCAAATTGCAAATATTGGTCTTGTAGACCAATCTCATGACCTTATATCTCACTATCTTATCTGAGCAAGACAAGTCAACTTATGAGCAAAATTTTCACCACACACATGACTTAAAAAAATTATTGCAAGCATATACATGTATTAAAATTCCTTAAAAATATATACATGTACTTGGTTTCATCATTATATCTTGAAAATAGATTTGAATTCATTTTCTCACTGTTGCCTGAGTTTTTCACTATTTGCATCATTAGGCTTGTTAGTGATTGGCTAACTTGGATGACTATTTTAGCATACTTAATGACTAGAAAATATCCAAAATACTTCATGTACATGAGACATGATTCTATACATTCTTTGTCCATCCATTTGATTACTATTTTTAATGCAACTTTTGACTTGTACAATAACTTATTCATAAATAAGCTTATAACTTAACATTTTCTCTCTCCTCTATCTAACCAATACCACATAGGGGTACCTGGGGGAGTCCAATACAAGATCCAATATATTACCTAATAAAATAAATCCATCCTAATAACTTTTGATAAAAATATTCAACATCACATCTTTATTAGGGTTCTAAGAGGGTTTAAACATGTTTCCACTCTTAACGATCATTCATAAAGCATAGCCCCTCAATCTAAAAACTAATTCCCAAAATTTTGATCTAGGACCCTTCCCCATCTACCATGAATATATTATTTTCCCACTAAAATTATTTATTAGTTAATAAACATAATAAAATCCTTCTCAATTTCAGAACACTTCATTATGTGCACTCGAGAGACCTAAAAACCACTTTTCATGCTTTGTCCTTCAAACTATGACCTCAAACTACATGAACAATATTTAAAAAACATACCTCAAATTTTTTAATGATTAAATCATATCAAACATATTGAAATATGATCATGACCCCTCATTAGGCCACATTCTCTCTCTTTGCTCTCTAGATCTTAACTTGTAAACCACATTAGGCCTCAAAACTGACCTTCATGCCTCTTTACATGCACTCTACACCTCACTCACATACTAAATCAACATATATCATGCTTAAAAACTAACATACACCCTTCACATGCCTTGACAATAGATCATGATACCTCATTAGGCCAGATAGTGTTTATGAGTAGTCTAGGTGCAGACTTGGTCTGAAGGTCATACCCTTGTACACTCACCTTGATACTCTAATGAGTACTCTAATTCATCAAATACATGATTAAAAAACCTAATTCAATCACTCATGCATATGTGCACTCATCTCACCAAGCCACCATGCTCATACCTTCATACAAGGTCTCTTCATGCCATGACTAAGCTTAGGCTACTTAAGCAGTTGACTTTAAAGACCTTCTACCTATGAATTTGTCAATAATGTAAATAAGATAACAACATTCATAACCAATTTATTACTCCCTTTGACACTACATACCTTCAATGCTCATAAGCTTGTCACAACACACACTGCCAATTGGACTTGCTCACAATAACACTGTAGACCTACTTGTCATCAGACCTTCACAAAAACCTTCAATGACAATACTGATAACTTTAAGATGAGGCAAACCTTGACATCAACCAATATAAAATACATTATTTTCCTTCAAATTCTCTCTTGCATCTTGTCACATGGATTCCTATGCAGATATTAGTTGTATTCAAACATCTTCCATGACCTGCACCTTCCAAGCTCACACCAATTATGACACTTCTAATCAATGCAAAAATCTTATGTGTCTTGACATATCACATACTACCATCTGTCCTTAGTCACCTTTGACATCAACCCTAACATTACAATCTTGACATGATACATATTTGACATCAATGATAACAACATGCCAATATATTGGCCAAATATTAATGGTATATATCTAAGTACATCATCCAAATATTACACTCAAGGTAATGGGTTGGCTGAGTTTAATAATAATAACCTAATAAATATCATCAAAAGGATTTTGGAGAGGAGCCAAAGAGCTTAGCACATTAAGTTGAAGATATCCCTATGGGTGATAGGATCACACCCAAAAGATTAATAGGTAACTCTCCTTTTGTTCTTATTTATGGGAGGGAATCTAAGATATCCATATCCCAAGAGTTACCTACCTTAGAGATGGCACATAAGTAAGAATTACTTTAAAACACTCCAATGGAGGTGAGGTTGATAGAATTGATGGTGCTATAAAAGATTAGAGATAATGCTGACAAAGCCATGAAGCATCATCAAGTGCTAATGAATAGGTCCTTTGATAACAAATCAACTCCAAGAGTCTTATAAGAGGGTGATATAGTATTGAAGTGGGATGAAGATAGATCAAAGTCAAGGAGACACACCAAGTTTGATACTTTATAGAGTGGGCCATATATCATCATCAAGTGCAAGAAAAATAATTCCTTCCAATTAGAAAGAATGACTAGGGAGGATTTGCTTATCCCTATAAATGGGATCCACTTGAATCCATTCTACTAATGATATTAAGGTTAGTCATATACATAAGTAGGTGTGTGAAGTGAGTTGAATAAGTGATTATGCACATGTGCTTATCTCTTTCTTGTTTGGTTTGTATCTTTTGGGTATTTGTTGTGTGGTGTTACCTAAATGCTTTGAGCATAGTGTGGTCGATGTCCTTGTGTGGTGTGTTTAGGCTATCTTTATCTTGATCTAGTTTATTTCAAATCTTCTCTACCATGAATCCATTGCTTAATGATTGAGAATAGGCTACTAGTCTCACAACCTAGTAGGTAGGCTGCCCCAAAGAGTCACTAAGAATGTTATCAAAATGTGACAACATTTTGACCTCTATGAGTTTAATTTTATTTCATGTTCTCCTTTTCTTAGCAATTTAAGGTCTCCATTGTTCATCTATGCCTTTACATTTTTAAATCATGATTTTATACCTATTTCTAGTCACATTAGATATTTTAAGGTTTTTTTACCATAAATTAAGGTTTTGGGGATGTTAAGGTTTCTATGGTGGACAATAGGAGTAATTTCAAAACTTCTTTCTAGCACAGGATACTAAGGGGGGGGGTAGACAATAGTACATATAATTTTTCTATATGCTTGAAACTACTTCTTAGGGTTCTAAAGTTATTTTCAAGATAAATATAAAGTGTGGTACATAAAATCAGTATTTGTAAATCATGATAAGATCTTTTATAATGTTCCTAATGTCAGAAAAAGTTAGAGTATAGTCAAACCCTATAGGTTTAATGCTCAAAGAAGAAGAAATTGAGCTAAAAGGGGTATTTATTATCATTTATACAGTCATCTTCAATTTTAAACATATTAAAATTGAATATGCATTCCAATGTTCAAAGAAGTTTCATAGGTTCGAAAATGGAAAAATAATCAGTTTCCACTTCATCAGGTCCTTTGGTAGCTTTGCAAGGGTCAGGTGTAAATGTTTATTCCATATAGAATGTGAAGAGATGGATCCTAAGGTTTTTACTAGAATAGGAACCCCAATGGGATTGAGATTGATGGCATTGGTCTTCAGGTTAAGACCTTGTTCTCTATGATTAAATGTTAATAAGGTTAGCTACTTGGAGAAGGCTCTAAACCCTACCACCTTGACTTCTAGGCAATCTTAGTGAAATATGAGCTCATTATTATAGAACAAATTTTGTATGATCTTGAAAAGGTTCTGAGGAGTCATCTCGTTCCATCTTGCAAATTCATCTAGTGTATGTAAATGTATGGATCTCCATGTTTCTTCAGGTCATAGGTATGCCTCATTGGGTGGGGAATTCAACATGAATCATGAATATTTTTAGACTTTTCATGGTCCTATAGCATGAACAAACCTCCCACATAGTCCATACAAGCTTTGAGTAAAGTCTCATGGTGATATAAATCCTAATGACTTGGTGGTCAAAAGGAGAATGCACCTACAAACCTACTTAGAGAAATAGTTTATTTCCAAGTTGAAAGGAAAGAAGAAGAGGTGTTTGAAAGTATTTGAGCCTAATTAGGAATTCAAACAAGTAAAATTCCATTTAGGATATCATTGAATTCAAAGTGAAGACCTTGAGACCTCTAGATATAGTCATGACTCCTAGTGAGCACCTACATTCTATATAGATCAATAGGTGAGTTGAAGGTGCATACAATGAATAAATGATTAAAACCTAATTGAAACTCCAACTAATTCAAAAATATAAAGGATTACTATTTATGAGAAGGTAAAGTCCAAATATACAATATGAATCCAAGATCCTCTAAAGGCCACACATAGGCTATAATGAGGAACAAACTAGCCTTGAGCCTATGAATTTGAAACAAAGTAAGATTAGGTTATAAGATCAATATCAATGGAAAACATAATCATAGGATCATTAGGAAAAGGGAAACATGTTTAAAAATTAATAGGGGTGATCAAACTAAGTTTAAAGGGTACACATAGTCAAACATAAGTATAGTTTTGCCTGCTATCTATGAGTTCCTACTTGATTTGAAAGAGAAAATAATTGTGACTGGGTTTTAAAGAGATGAAGTTGGTAAGTGATTTTATAATGTTAATAATGTATTATTTTAACCCTCTTAATTGATGACTAAAGGCCTAATTTTCAAATCTCTATTTAAGCATATAGGCCTAATCCACACATAGGCTATTCACCTAGTCAAAAGAGAGATTTGAGTTTTAAGGCCTCTATAGGCATAGACACACCCTAAAAATTGGTGAATAATATGGTAATGAGTGGATAAAGATACCTATGGTTACCCCAAGGCCATAAAAGTAGTAGGTATATTTACCATTTTGTCTCAAACCTTGGCCACTCTAATGGTAAGAGACTGTCTTGAGACTAGAGGTCTATTTGGACATAAAACATAAAGTAGGAATGTAAAATCCCATGGGAAAAATTGAATAAATTCAAAAAAATATAATTCATCTCAACATACTCTTACTACATACAAAATCCTATCTTGTAACCCAAATGCCCTTCAGGGCTAGCAAAGAGGTGGTAGACCTAAAACCTCAAGTTTTTTGACCAATACACAAAATACACACAATGGAGTGATAACCAATACCAAATAATATATATGGATGAGGAGTGTGGTTTTTTATGTGTCTTAATTTTTCCCAAAATTAGATTGAGTTTGGAGGGCTAAACCCATATTAGACTTCTCTCAAGCTCAAGGACACTAGGTCGGCTACCTAAGGAGCAATTTCTTATGTTCATATCTTGGATCACACTTTTAATTGGAACATAAACCATTTGGGACAGGTGAATAGATAATTCAATAATTTTTTCCAAGTGGAATTAGTCCAATTTATGGTCGGTGTTTTATGAATAATTGTTAAGACCTCAAACATGTCTTAAACTCTATTAAAACCCTTGGTTGAACGTGATGTGAGAGATTTGATTATTAATTACTCTAAATGCATGTTTATGGATCTTTAAAAAATTAAACTTGTTTAACATCTCTATGATGCTCCTCTCCATGAAATTTGATGCTAATGTCACCTATACAAACATCCTAAATACCCTCTCTTTTGCCAGTTTTGATGATTTTGAAGGATATAGACTTGGATGAACATTAAAAAATTATTTTATGAGGTAATATTATATGTTATTAACTCATAAAATCATAAACTCTTTTCATACACTCATGAAAATGTCCCTACATGTCTACACAAGGAAGGCAGTTTGATGTGTACTAGGATTAAAAGACCTAGTCATCTAGATTAGCAAGAATAACATGGTCATGGTGCCTAAAAGGCCTAATTCATATTAAAAAGTGATTATTGATTATTATAAAATTATATTTATCCTTATTCCAATGTTCCTTTCAATTTTAATGACCATTCAAATGAACTAATAGGAACAATTATGCCTAACTATCAACTAGTGCAGATAGCCAATGTTGAAGTGAATCTTTGATAGGCATGACAAACATTGTAAGGTATAAATTAAAAACTTATAATACATTAATATATTTTGATGAAATATTTTAGTTTTAATTTTGTCATATATAAGCTCTTCAACAAGAATCCGATGATCTATTTGATGCCCAAGACCACAAATTATACCTAGGAGTTAGGTTAACTCCCTCTTTCAATAAGGCCTATTTCAAGAGTAGGTAATGATGCATACAACTTGGTGAGGTTTCATCCCATCATTTTACATGGATATACATTATTTTTTAATTAAAATTAAGAGGTTTTCTAAAAGAGATCAGACTAGTTTTCAAGAATACTTTTGAACTCCTCAAAACTAACTCTTTCTAACTTAGAGGTGGTTTGCAAAGAGTTTGGAGATAAAATGACACTTGTTCAAGACTTAATATGTTCCCTCCTAACACATATGAAGACTAATAATCTATAACCATTCTTTTAACCCCACAATAATCATTATTAGTGTGGAATCTCTCTCTCTCTCTCTCTCTCTCTCTCTCTCTCTCTCTCTCTCTCTCTCTCTCTCTCTCTCTCTCTCTCTCTCTCTCTCTCTCTCTCTCTCCTCTCTCTCTCTCTCTCTCTCTCTCTCTCTCTCTCTACTATAAATATGCCTAGTTTTGGCATTAAAATCTATCCACAAGAAAGGTAGGTGAAGCCATGATATTTTTATTACTCATTTTTGCCTTGAGAAAGTAAATTCAAACTAGTTCAAGCTTTCCAATTTCATATTTGAGTGTGTTGAATGAGTTGTTGATAGAGTCTAGTGAGACAAGTATTTGTCCTTACATCTTGTCCTGCTTGTGTGCACCTAAGTATGTATATATCATCTTATTTCAAGTCACTTAGAGTATATTGAAGTGTGATAGTGTAGTTAAGTTTGTATAGTTTCAGTAATTTCTTATCAATCCTTTGAATCTCTCACCTTGTGTATCATACTTACATGTTCTCTAAGTTAAAATACTTATGTGAGAAAATCTCTCTTGAATTATAGATCATATTGTAGTTATACCTCTTTAAGTGTAAACATATAATATTTTTGAATCAAATTTTTTGGTGTATCACCTCTATGTTTAATTTTATTTTAGTTAGATAGCTTCTTATCTCTTTTCCTACACCAATCAATTAGTAAGTGAGCAATCAAGATAAATATAGGGTGATAACCCTTCAATCTAGAGGTTTAGATATACTATAAACAACCCATAGGTCTATAGGTAATTCCATGTTTCACCCAATTTGGAGAAAGCTCAAACTACCTCTAGAAGGATGCCACATTGAGTGGCAACATGTACCATTTAGGATGTTTCTTACCTACTTTGTCCTAATCTTTGTGTTCTTTATCTTTCTCATCATGGATGATATTGATTGCTTTGATTATTATGATTATGAAACTCTCTAACTTTATATTAAGGAAGGGATAAAAATTTATTATTCTTTTATTCTTCCATGTTAAAAAATCTCAAATATCAAATATTTGAATGGCATTAGATACCATCCCTCCAATCATGTCCGTGCCTTCACCATTTCAAGAGATGTTTTGATCCATCTTAAGGAACATGAAGAGTCTTTACCTATTTTTCCTACACCACCATCATATGATTTTGTCCTTTGATATTTTTTAAAATATGGATACAAAGGCCAAGGATTTGGAAAACAGATCAGGGTATAACCCACCTTATATCTCTTAATAATAATATAGATCATCAAGGCTTGGGATTTTCATTAAAATCCATGAGTCACCAATAAGGCAAGTCATTTAATTAGGCCCTTCATGCACATTCTACCATAAAAATTATTTCATATGACTAAGATGTTACTTCATACAATTGTCAAAGATTCTGATAAATACATAAGTAAATTATGACTAGTTTATAAAAAAATTATAAAGGGAATAAACCAAATTCTTTCAATGGTCCAAGCTATTCAAATGATATATCAAAAGCACCAAAATTTAAAGTTCTAATACCATTATCGACATATCCTAAATTTATTGATCATGAACTCGCACTTGTTATCTATGAGGATGATGATACATATATACCACAATTTAAAAAGGTGGTAAACTAGAACCAATGATAACACCTATCACTAACACCATTATTCCAATTGAATACCAATTTATATGATGGCCACTTTTGAGAATCTTCAAAAATAAGTTTATATACTT
The DNA here is from genome assembly GCA_037957365.1 of Torreya grandis. Classification (NCBI taxonomy): domain Eukaryota; kingdom Viridiplantae; phylum Streptophyta; class Pinopsida; order Cupressales; family Taxaceae; genus Torreya; species Torreya grandis. The sequence goes on along the minus strand of JARHVA010010491.1, from coordinate 121,444 downwards.
CAAATGCAAATGGATTTCCATAATACTAAAGTAAATGTGCCTTAATTTAACAATCAAGCTCTTACATAATGTATACTTGAATATCCTTATCCACAAGATTTTGAATTGCTAAATTTACCTCTCTTTTTGAGTCATGAAGACCCTTTCAACCATATGATTAACTATGTACATTATTTTGGTCAATGGGAAAAATATGACAAATGATTGCTAAAAGGATTCCACATGATCATTTTTGATGAGGCTCATAATTAGTTTTATACCTACCAAAAGGTTCCTTAACCATTTTTTCTCAATTATAAGATGTTTTATTCATGGCTTTCAATATCCATAAGGTGTCAAAACTTGCATTAGCACGTTTCACAATTTCAAAAAATGTGATGATGAATCCCTTTAAGATTATATTATTCTATTCAAAATTATATCATATGAGCTATAATTTAGACCCTCAAATTTGGAATTGTAATTTACTTTTAGTAGACGCCTTATTTACCCATTAAAATAAAAAACATTATATAAAAAATACTAAATGTGCATAGATATGCTTCATTCATCCTTACTCATCCAAATGAGTTTAACATACCCCCTTTTAAGTATCAAAGTTTATTCCCCATATAAAAAAGGTATATAAATTACCAAATGAACATTATGAACAAAAATGTGGGGTTTATAATCTTTACATGGGTCCTCTACAAGGGTTACTCAAATTGGGACCACTCTAAGGTTCACATCATATGCAAAAACCCCATGGTGAACAACACAAAAATCATCCACGTTAACAAGATTTAACAATTACATTATTCATTGGTGGTGCTTATTTTTAGAATAACCATATTGATCCTACATAAGTAAAAACTACTTGTAATTTAAGATGTTTAGAATAAATTGGCTTTGATCTAACAAAATTATAAAATAAAGGAGTTTGGAAAGACTCCTTAGGCAACATAATAATACCAATTACTTGTGGTTCTAAAGTAATTCAAACATGGGTTTGGGTTATGCCTACCACATCTCCATATTAAATTTACACTAGGATCACTTTGTCTATACCAAATGGAATCTAAAATTAATCCAACCCAATGAGGTATTTATTTTTATCATGAAGGAAAATTAATACATATTCCAAATTATATCATTATTTCTTCTATTACACATGTAAAACATGAGGAAGAACATGCTATGTACCTTTTTAACTTATCCAATCATGATGCAAACAATGTAAAATATCCAAATTAAGGTTTTTAGGAACTGATCACAGAGATATGTATGACCATCCATATGATGAGATCATAGGGTGTTCTCTTCAAATATTCAAAAAATACCAAAAAAATCAAAAAACAATCAAAAATCAAAAAACACTTTCAACACCTACACACTCTATTGGCTCATTGGCATCTATGTGTTAGTTACATATTAATAGATGGCACATCAGTTACTTCTACATATACATGTGTGTCAACTTCTACTTGAGTATGATATAGGCATACACAGATACATGATCTATTCTTATTTTGGATGTTGGGCATTTCCTCTAATCATATCATATGGAAATTATGGGCATCCACCTCTATGATTAGGATACTTCTAAGTTATATAATTTTATGGTGTCTTCATTATCATGTTTGAGATCATATGTACTTACACATGCCTTTATCCATAATTCTATCTGATACAAGGTACTTGATATGCTATGCACTTGACTTTTTTTCTAACACATTTGATCCATAGTTTACTATGACATGTTTATTATGGTTGACTATTCTTTCCTTTATGCACTTCCTTGAGTGTCTTGCCCTGATATTTTATTACTTGTTCAAGCATTTGAATATGCTTCTTTGCTTATGACCCCCATAACTATGTGTGCTTTATTTTACATTTGAATATGTCATTATTTTTTGTATGGACATTTGAATATTTTATCCTTGATTTTATAGACATTTGAATAAGTTATGTTCCTTTGATTGTATGGCATCTAAACATGCACCTTATTTTTTGTCTCCTAGAACCATTGTATGTTAACTTACTTTTGAGTGCTCGTATGTGTGTGCTTGATTTGCATGTTGAGCTTGTATTGTTACTATCTATATGTAATAAAAATTTCATGATGTGCATGAATTAATTCCTAGATCAGATAATATAGAGTACACCTACACTTTCTATTGGGGATACACTTGTTAAATAGGAGCATGACCAATATGGGGATCCACTAAACCTAAATAGGGGATCACTTGTATCACTTGTCACAACATATCATGATAAGAAGGGTACCAAAGCCTACAGTCTAACACAATCACACAAAAACCCTAAAAGAGTCATATGATTTGATGTTCACTTATGTAATAAACAAGAAAGTAAACTACTATAATAATAAGAAAAGTAAACTAATATAGTGTGCACCAAAGCTTATGGTACAATGTGAGGGGTTAGATGCAAAGAAATCAAATATATTTATGGAACTTTAAATAAAATAAGTATGAGTAACACCCTAATACATATAATATGAATAGTAATATTATTCGAGCCAACACTTATGCTACTTCTATCTACTAAAAGAGAGGAGAACAAAGTTAGAATATACTTACCTGAATGAACCCGTTATGATTCAATCTCTCCCTTGACCAGTGAGGATTCGCAAGAGGTTGTTGAGATTCATAAGAATCACTTTGTTAAGCTAAATAATCTAAGACCTATCCACAAGATTAGATTCTCCAAATAATAAATCTAAGCTAAGACTCCTCAAGTAGAATGGTGGAAGAGCATATTGTGAAGAAGCATGAGTGAATAATAACTCTTGATTTCATATTATTATAAATGACTGAAATGAACTTGTATGTATATGAGTATCTCACCCAAAAATCATTCGAACATGTTAGTTATTCTAGGTTGACCTAGTACATTCTTAGGATAATGCCTAAAGTCTGTGCTAAGTTAGTTAGGATGTAAATAAGTCAAAATAATGAAAGTGACCCCAGAATACACTAGGTTGACCTAGTGTACTAAACATGTAAAAGGGTGTAAAGCAAGGAGAAGAAGTATAAAAAGAGGAAAAGACTATAATAATGTGCAAGTGATGATAAATAGCTTAGGAAAAGGTTTTAGGAGCTGAATGGATTTGGAATAATGTGGCAATAAGGGACAATAATCTTGTGAAGCACCAAAGGTCTACCCACACTTTTCTTTGGTACACCCCTTAAGGCATGCACTCAAAGAGATTTAGTCACGATGGGTTATTGCAAGATGTAAAGCATCAACATTTGATAAAAGTTCAAAATATGACCTGTAAACACTATCTAGACATTACCATGATCTTTATAATGCATCTTAGGCCTTCATGTGATCACATTGTTCTATGCACTTCAATGATACATTTACCTTCACATGTTATTTTATATGATAAATGGTTCCGTTAATAGATTATACAATTGTCTTATCATTTTGAGGTGAGGTAATTACTAGTTTCTATTCTTCTCTCACCTCAAAGGGGGGGGGTACATCCATGGGGGCATGACATAGATACATGTTCTTCACATTTGATATAGTTTTCAGATCTAGTGAAGATGTTATTTGGAATCAAATTCACACTTATTCAGTATTTGGCACTTATATCATTTTTCATATTCAGTGGGGCCATGCCATGTAGGCATGACTTCTACACGTTCACAATTTCAAACTTAGTGGGGGAATACTTTGGAAGCATGTTATACAAACTTATTCATTATTTGGCATACCCAAATTTAGTGGGGGAATGATTTAGAAGCATGTTCTCCACACTTATTTAGTATTTAGCACATCCAAATTCAATGGGGGCATGTTTTATAAGCATGTTAGTCACACTTATTTAGTATTCAACACACTTAGATTTAGTGGGTATGTTTTGAAAACATATCCTCCACATTGAAACTTATTTAAGTTTTTAGATTCCCCATATATGGTGGGGGTATGCTTTGAAATCATGTTCTCCACACTTACATAGTTTCTAAATTGGATAAAGCACATATTTATATAATTCAAATTCATGTTTATGGTAAAATTTTATACATTAATCCATTGTTATATGAATTTTCAGCATGAGACATATCTAAGATGCATATATTATGCAATGTGTGCATAATATTACAAAGTCCAAATTATTTTTAGATTTTAAAACACTCTTAGGGACTATCATCAACCACCATGATGGAATTTTACATATCGTATTGAAGCAATCTACTACAGTAATTGGTTCATTTTTGGTATGGTTGAGGTGATTAAATCACTCAATCTTGTCAAATTTTCATGTTAGAATTGATTGTATCATCCAACCTCACCATTTGATAGTATGAGTTGACTTTATTCACTTATGCTCACTAGGTTATAATTATGATTGGGTTGTATGGTTAAGCTAATCTCAATTGTTGGGTAGCAACTCATCTTTTCTCCAAGGTTAGAGGCATGTGCCTTCCAATCTCACCCTATATCTTTAGATATATGCACTTTCTATATATATATATATATATATATATATATATATATATATATATATATATATATATATATATATTACACCTTCATATCGATGTAACTACCTTGCCTATTGGCAAGTTGATTTGAAATATGTGTCGTTGTAAGTCTCTAAAACTAAGATATATATATATATATATATAGTTTCAGAGCCTTACAATGACACATACTTCAAATCAACTTGCCAATATGCAAGGTAGTTACATCGATACATAGGTGTACTCTTAAACCTTGATCTTTCAATTTCAATCTTTTAAATACTTTCAATTTTAGATTATATGCAATAATTATGTATTATATCATGCTTGTGGTTGAAGTTCAGTCACTAATCATGTATTGTATCAATTTAGACTCAAGCAAAGGTGAGGTGTGTTATACACACCTAAGTATGTATTTCTTATCCTCTAAACCAAAAATTTCATTACTAGATTAAAGGTAGGGAAATATAGATGATATTTATGGATTATATATCACCTCAATATTGTACACTTGGAAAAATTAGAGCTTGGTTGTTCAAATTAGTTATGAACCTTTCCCACTTTCATAATTATCATATTTACTCTATCTTGTGCCCTTTGGCCTATCTCTTAGTCCAAATAGTCTTATGTTGATGACCTAAACCTTATATCTTTTTCAAAAATGTTTAAAACCTACTTATCTTCCACCAGTACAAGTTCTAAATCTATACCTACTTTCTTGTTCCTTATACACTAGCATCCTGGATAGATACCTACATACACACAGGTGTCCTACTCTAATGTAAGTGTCTAATGCCCTAAAGTCATCTAATTTTCAACTGAAACATATTGTAATGGTCAACCTAAGTGATTTAATGTGAGTTATTTCTCCAAAAGTATTGATATAAATACAAAATCAACCCTCATTCATTACTAACCTAGCACAAACCAAGGCAACCTATCAAAAAATTCAATCAAGTGATCAATAAAGAAAATCTTCCCTATTTACTCCTATTTTTATATCAATCATAGGGACAACACATACATAGGTTCTAAAAACTGAAGGATCAACCCAAGAGCTATATTTTCTTAATTATAAGATAGGCCATTAGTGTACTCGCTTTCCACATATTTAATGATTCACACATGATCCAACACATAGGGGAGAACTACATTAGTTGAATCCCTCTTTAGAGTATTGGATATGTAGGCAGTTCTCATTGATAGAGAGGTCTTTGGGGTTATCTCGACACTGTGTTTCCACTAACCCATTTTTCTCTAAGGTCACTATGAAAATAAATAACTAGGGTTTTGAAAATTCATGAGGAGTAATAGTCCATGACCCATATATGAATGCACTAGAGTGAAGGTGAAGATAAGCCTATAAGCATCTAAGTAATTGTATCATTTTCAAATAGGTATTCCATTTAAGACACATATGTCAAGTTTAGATAGTAGCATCGAGCAACTGCCTAAGGTTAATGTTAGTGTCTTCAACTCTAGAGGTACTCAATCTAGAATTTGTAAATTATTCTACAACCGTCTTCTAGTCTACTTCCTATCCATTTTAGATATCTAAATTTGTGTTAGCATCAGAATCAATTAACTACATTACTTTTTTGTCATTTCCATATCTATCATAGTTGTACTTACTATTTTTAGCTTATTTTAGTTTAAATGAATTAAACACATGTTATATCTAAGTTTAACATCTAACTGGCCTACTATAGAGATAGTTATCACCCTTGTACATTAGGCTATCTCTACCCCTTTAACCATAGATAAACCTAATCTATATTTTTAGGGTTAAATAAGCACATAAAATGTTGTCATGATATTTGAGACTAAAGGTGGGACTTCAAATATAACAAAACATAGTCTATATTCTAACATGTCTTCACTCTTTACTTTATCAAGACCATAGAAAGTAGATTTCATGTGCATGACGTCAAGATGGGTAACACATGTCACCATCATGGAGGACCGACATCTCAAATAAAAAATGTGAAATGTTTAATTCTTCCTATGTAAAACATTTCTATGGAGTCATGAACTCCACAGAGATCATGTTCTTTATAGAGGAGTCATGAGTTATAGGTATTTGATTAAACATGTATGGATAACTGTACTAATTCTAAAATTATTTTTGTAAAGCCTCACTCGTGATGATTATGATTACCTTAATTAATATGAGTTAGTTAACTTGGGTTTCATTTCATCCTTGGGTAATTAAATCATAGACTCAAAGACCCCAAATAGTTCATGGAGTGATCACAAAGTATAATTTAAAATTGATATCTATGTTTATCCAAGTATAAATTCTTTATCAAACTCATCACTCATTTTCATCCATCTCCCTAGCCATCATGCCACTAGAGGCATCCTAATTCACCTATGTTTTAATCATCTCTAACTGAATCATCCCTTGATTTTTTCCATCTCCATAACCATCATGACACTAAGGACATCCTAATCTACCTATCATTCTTCCTCTACATTATTTTAAAAGACATTATTTTATCCAATATCCCTAGCCATAACACCCTTTCAAAGAAGGGTAAAATGAAGACACTCCAATCTGCCACCTTAGTATCATTACTATTTATTGTCATCCAATATAATCATCTACACTAATATCAAGTAAACCTTAGTTTTATCATATTCCATCATACCTCTCTAATCCCATCATCAACACATTTTTAGCTAATCTATTCTAACCACCCTATACCTCCAATGAATTAATCATGTTATCCTAAATCTATCATGGCCATACCCAATCCCATTAAAATTAAACACCAGATTAATCAACTATTTAATCACTATTAGTTACGTGATTAGACCTAATAATAAAATCCATAAATAATCTAAAATAAAAAATATAATAAACAAGTTAAATCAAATCAAACCACCCAAATCCCTAGTCAAAATCCAAATCAATCAAACCCATCCCTCATCAAAATAAAACCATACCTCTTCGACCTCTCTCATTTAATAGCCAACCCCTAATTGAATGAGGACAATGAATCAATCTTAATCATCCATTTCAAATCAAATCTAACTATCTATTTACCCCATAAAAAATCTATGAATTGAACCCCTCTCCTCCTTTTTTAACAAGCTTGAATAGACTAAGGAGATCATTCCATTGTGAGAAAAAAACATCAATATAATCTTAACATATCATCATTGATCTAAGGGGCATACTACCAAAATTCTTACATGGTTCACTTGCACATCTACCATCATCACATCAAAGTGAGCAAATCTACACAACAAGAAGGTGTTTGTTGTAAGTGAAGGTAAAATCTTTTTTCTTAGATCATTTTGAGTTATTTTTTCTTAATTTAGAGTATAAATTTGGTATTTATTTAGTTTTCTATTACATATCTCTAAGGTTTTACATGTGTACATTTATAGATAAAAAATTTACTTATGCCACCATAAACTAGTTTTCATCATGGTACTTGTCTTAGGCACCATAAGAATGGTATTCACTTATGGACAATTTTTCTCTTTCACTTTTTTTTATTTTTTATTTTTTTTAATTTTTTTAAAAGTTTTTTTTATAGCATTAATATTTCAAGTAGGGAAGCATTTTTCAAGCTCTTGTTTTTTTTATGTGGAAACATATATGCACCACCAATAATATTATGAAATTCTTCAATTTTTAGATCAGCTTATTTAGAACATCATAGCCATAAACTATCATAGCCTAGGCTGTGAGAGAGGGTGGCACCAAGAAGGATAAAGTGGGATGCATATTTTATGAAGGTTACTTGTTGGTTATATTTGGAGGGCTAGTGTGATCATGGAGGTAAGTATGAATATTTAGAGGTAAGTATAAATGATTGTACAAATGTAAAACTTAAAGATATGCAATATAAACCTAAATTAATATCAAATTTCTATTATAATTTATGCATAAATACCTCAATTGAGTTAAGAAAGAAGATTTTACTTACATTACCATAAATACCTTTTTATTGTGTAGATTTTATCACTTTAATTTAAAGATTATGGATGCTTAAGTGGACCTATGCAATACTTTTGGCAACATGTTCTTTTAGATTGATGATGAGATTCTGGATGATGATGATGACTCATTTTCACAATGGTAGGAAATTCTTAGACTATTAAAGCTTGTTGTAAAATAAGGAGGGGGGTTTATTTATATGTTTTTATGGGGTAAATTGATGGTTAGGTTTTATTTGAAATGGATGGCTAAGATCAATTCAACATCCTCATTTAATGAGAGGCATTGACTATTAAATGAGAGAGGTCAAAGAGGTATGGTCTTGTTTTGATGAGGGTTGGGTTTGATTGATTTGATTTGTAAACTATGATTTGGGTTATTTAATTTGAAATGGTTGATTTGATTTAATATAATTTTCATTATTTATTATATAATTTTTAGATTATGCATGGATTGTATTATTAGGACTAATCATATAGCTAATAATGATTAATGAGTTGATTAATATAGTGTTTGCATTTAGTGAGATAGGGTAAGTTCATGATAGAATTAAGATAGTGTGAGTAATTTATTAGGAGAATGGGGTGGTTAGAATGGATTGGCTAGGGATGTGTTGATGATAATATTAGTTTAGTATGATGGAATATGATAAAATTAGAGTTATGATAATAGAATTAGGATTTGGTGATATTAGTGAAAATTAGTAGATTGAATGACAATGAATAATAATGATACCAAGTGGTGTAATTAAAGTGTCTACAGAAATATTTTTACGTGTGGCATGATCCCGTGCACCTAACTCATAGAGTTTATTTCTTAGTTGCATGAACTTAATCAAACATGGGAATCTATAAAAAAAAATATGAAGTTAAAATTTTAATAACTCTTATAAAAATAATGTCTCTTTTTTTATCACTATTAATGTGACATACATAATATGTAAGTTTCCATAGTATATAAAATATTTATATCTTCTATTATCTAACATTTGATCTATAGATTTTCTTATCTGAAAACAATAAATATAAGTTACAAATAATTTAAATGATTATATTGTGATGATAAAAATAATTGTAATATTTTTATTGAGTATTCCATTACATAAAATACTCCTCACAATATAAATTACATCTAAATACCTTCTCATATATAAAAATGCTTATAAAAATTCATTGTGATTCCCTAAATTTTCACATAAATAAACATAGTGACACATATAACCATATGATTTTTCATGCATTAAAAAAATTATATATTTAAAAATATTTTTAGACTAAAAATTTAAACTTGTCTAATTTTTTATAAAGAATGTTCAAATGTGTGATGCCATATTACATGACATATGTCATGATACAAAAACCTACGCCCGGATCAAAATATAAAACACTAATATCTATTTGATTTAATGTAATTCTCATAGCCACTTTGTATTTCTGCATACTAAATATGGACGAGGGGTCCTTAGTGCCCATATGAGACACAAAGTCATAATACTATGGTCCACATATAACATAATCTATACATATTCATATATCCCCACACAAAAGTGTTAATGCAAAAACTATGACCAAGGTCAATGGCCATCCAAAAAAATCATACGTGATAAAACAAGCTTATAAAATAACATAAAAGTGCACTTCACAAAATTAAAACTCAAACAATATCATAACAAGGAATTTGAGTGTGTGACTCTAATATGAATGACGTGTAACCATCATAAATACTTTAAAACGTAACTTAAAAGATTGGTGGTATCAAAGAAAATGTGGGTAGTTAGAATAAGCTCATGGAGTCACAAAGTTTAGAGTTTTCCCAAACATAATTATAGATTTTCAAAGCTTTTATGAATGTATTAATCTATTAATTTTATGATCAAGTTAGTTCAATATTTAAAAAATTAGGAAAAAAAATGAATTTTAGATATATATAATAATTATCAATTAAATTAATATTTTATAAATAAATGAAATTTGTATTTATTAGAATGGAATTATAAGATTATATAAGTTATATATAATTATTTTATTTATTTTTCATTAATTTATATTAGAAAAAATGAAAATAATTTTTTTTCTTACATTTATAAGACTTAACATTAACTTTGTAATATATATGAAGAAATATTGAAATTCTCTTCAAACAATTCACATGTATTGTGTATACTTCACCACATTTGAAAATTAAAAATGTTTTTTTTTTTTATACATCTCTAAACATATTTCAAAATTCTTCTAAATATTTTTAACTTTTTTAAAAAGCACTATTATATATTTTTCTAAATAAATAATAATAATAATAATAATAATAATAATAATAATAATAATAATAATAATAATAATAATAATAATAATAGCACATTACCACAATTATTCTAGATTGTAATAATAATGACTTTTAATCTTTGATATACAACTGAATATACATATATTTTTAATGTACAATCAAATCTATATATTTTTAAATTTCATGATCTATAACTCACTGTATATATATTTTTAATGTTCACAATGTATAGTTCAATGTATATATATTTTAAAGGTCGATAATGTACAATTAAGGGTATATAACTACCCTATATTTATTATAAGCCTACTATAATGGAAGTATTGATGTACACCTCATATGACTATCTTATACTCGAACACTTTCATGTATAGCAGTCTTTACTTTTACTCTGATAAATTCCATTACCGAAAATTCCTGAATAAACCACTGAAGAACCCGAGATAGAAGCTCCTCAATTATATCGGGCTAATAAAAGAATAGTCTCAGATAATTTCTGACAATGAACCCTAAAGCAACTCGATACCTACTCTCATGTTATTTTGTTTAGAAGCAGTGAAAAATAAAGCCATTTAAACGCTCCTGTCAAGCATCTCCTGATACTGCTTAAAAGAAGTCTGCTTCCGAAAGCGAATCTGGGCATGAAATCTTGTAATAAAAACGTCAGCCAGATCATCGATTTCATCCTCCAGCTCAGCCAAATCCGTACACGCAGAAATTCTGCCATCAAGCATAGAACAAATAGAATTTCTGGGCGACTCAAACAACGCATGTGACAGATAATCAATCTCACCCTGCTCATACTTTTCTTTAGAAACTGGAGAACGATGCACCGTGAGCGCCATACTGTTGTGAATGAAATAGAACATTAATTTTATGACAAACGGCCTTGAACACTTTCTTGTTCTTGACGAGGCCAAGAACAACCGCCTTGGCCTTCACCGCATCACCCGCTTTCTCTTTCAGAGCATTCGACTTTGTTTTCACCACGCCCCTCACCACCGACCATACTTGTCTGACAAAATTTGCAGAAACCTCCATCTTCATGTTTATGACTCTAATCCTATGCCGCTTCAGCTTGGACGAAAAAACATCGGTTCTCCTCGCCTCCATTTATAGCCAGGTTTAGGAAGAATAAAGCACAAGCATTACAATGAAGAAAGAAAAAAATATATCACTCCTATGCACTTGACCGAGAAAAGTCTGAAAAACTACTGTTATTAAAGCTTCTCATTAAAGCAGAACCGTATGCAAATGGAATACAAGCTGAAAAGTGCAAAAAATCGGCGGCAGTGGAGTTGATTGCAGGCTCAAGAAATTCTATACTTTAACGGCAAAAGACAGAAAAATATCTGCCTGGTGGGTCTCACTTGGTTTATTATTTGTTATACAGGAAAAAGCTTGAAAGAAAAAGGGTTGTAGGAGCCCTGTGAGTTTATAGCCTTTTGATTCTTTAGGGTTTGTTTATGTATACTTTTTAGTACTGTGCAGCACTGATGAAGCTTCGTACTTCCACTTTGGATTTTCATGGCCGGTTGTTTGAATTTTGTTTTTGGACTCGTGCTACTTTTACCAATATCTTAATACACAATAGTAAATCAAACATGAAATATTTCTGTACACTTTGTTGTCTGGTTTTTATTCTGGTTTTGTGGTTTTCAGTTCCCACTGGCAAGTTTCTCCAATATAGAAACATTTCCAACTAGCAAAACAACCCAATCATAAAGCTAGATCCTCTTACTCTAAATGTGGCGTAGTAGTTTTGATCTACATTGTCCTGGTCGTCTCCTGCCTTGCAAGCTGTACTCATTCTTTAATAAGATATAAAAGACTTTGAATAGGTAACAGTATGCCATTATAAAGACAACCAGCATTGTTGCATGACAACTAGAGCCCATAGCTTTTATTTTAATGGTTTTTTAATTGTAATTATTGCTTGCCACTTTCACTCCGGTGGGGTTTTTAAGGATTGGCTCTACCTTGGGTTAGTTTTTAGTACGTCTTTCACGGTGATAAGGGAAGAAATTTCATTACTGGCAAGTAATAATGTAACTTGCCTTTAAAATGTGGAAACATATTTTTTTTATATTTATATTTTTTTTTAAATATATATTGTATTTTTTAAAAAAAAGAAAAAAAAAAAGGTTTTTTTTAGAGGACAATCAAAAAATGAAAAATATTGTTTCCATAGATTATAGGTTTTATACATTGAATTAATGATGTCAATATGATGTACGTGAACTTTATAAGTCTCAGATTTATGTACTTAAAAATTTTAAATTTGACAACCATGAATAATTATTCAACATTAATTTTATGAACACTGTTTTTTAAAACATCCCTATCATAACAATTTTAATGTACTCTCAAACGACAATGGATTAGTTTTGACGATAGTGACTGTGCTAAGTGTCGGGTGTAAAATCTCCATTACTATAGTGCATCACAAAATATATGATAATATAGTCTTATTTTATGATATTGTCTACACAGATATTGGTCACCTCAAAGTTTAATATAAAAATAGGCCATTTCATATTCATTTACACACTAAAGATGAGAAGTGGGTCCACAATGTGCATGTGAGCCACAAACTTGTCGAAAAAGGGTCACAATACAATATATTACATATAAAGGGTTGTTGTGGTGTTCATGTGGCCTCCACACTATAAGCGCTAACACAACAAAAGTGACCTAGGCCATACGACTGTCTGTAGACATAAAAGCATAATAAAAATAAATATATAATATAATGCATCCATGCACCAAATACAAATAAAGATTGTTCAAGATTTTTCGAGGAGAGATTGAATTCATAATGTTGAGATAAAAAAACATGTGTCACATTCAGAAACCACTTGTGCCCCAGTGTAAAAGCTAAAATAATAATATCTCATCAATGTGAATAATGGCCACAGAGTCACATATAAGGTCATGATATCATTCATAATATAAAAAGAGACTTCACAATACTTGTGTGGCCCCAGAATAAAAGATGATGTAACAATTGCTCAACTAAAGTAGTATACCTCAAATGTAATAAAACACAGTCTATATTCTAGTGCACTCATGTTATTTATTTACTCAAGACCATAATGAGGAGAGGTCATGTGTATTGACCTCGAGATGGGTGCACATGTCACCATCATAGAAAACATGAACCTTAGACCAAAAAGGTGAACCATTTAATCTTATTTTATTATATTTTTCACACAAATATTGTTCAAACCAATTTAATATAAAACTAGGCGATTTATATTCCTTTACATACTACACATGAGAGGGCAGTCCATAGTGCCCATGTGGGCCAAAATTTCACCAAAAAGGGCTCATGATACATTATATTACATATAAAGGGTCATTGTAGTGTTCATGTGGCCTCCACATTATAATATTTGGCATAAAAACAATGACATAATCCATATGGCTTTCCATGGACACAAAAGCATAATAAAATAAAATATATACTATAATTCATCTATGCACTAAATACAAATAAATCTTGCTCAAGATTTTATGAGGAGAGGCTGAGTGCATGATGTTGGGATCAATGTCATGTTTCATGGTCATGGACCAACTATGCCCTAACTTAAAATCTAAAACATTGAAATCTCATCGGTGCAAATAATGACCACAAAGTCACAAATAGGATCATAATACCCTTTATCATATAAAAAGAGACTTCTCATTACTCACGTGGAACCCATACCACAATATAGCATGATAATTGGGACTAAATTTGGGGACCTCAAACATATCAAAACTTAGACTATATTCTAATGCACCTGCACTCTTCACTTTCTCAAGACCATAGTGAGGAGAGGTCATGAATCTAGGATGGATGACATGTGTCTCCATCATAGATGGCCTACACCTCAAACCAAAAAGGTGAAACATTTACTTCTTCCTACATGAATAATGTCTAGAGAGTCACTAACTCCAAAAATATCACACTATTCATGAAGGAGTCACAAGTCACATGGGTATTTAATTCCACATATTTGGGCTAACCAAATATAATTAAAATCACTTGTGGAAATACTCACTTATGATGACCATGGTGAATTGAGTTTAGCATGACATAATTAACTCAAGTTGTACCCTTGGGTAATGGAATTAAATAATCAAAGACCTCACATAATTCATAGAGTGGGCATGGAGTATAGATTGAAGGTGATATTTGCATTACTCTAAGTAGTTTTATTTGCACATGTGGCATGATCTTGAGCTCATGAATCATGGAGTCTATATATTAGCTACATGAACTTAATAAAATGTAATGAAACTCAAAATGAAAACAAATCTGCAAATTAAAATATCTCTCCTTTCCTAATCATTGTGATTAAAAAATATATAATATGTGGGTGGTCACAAGCTAAAAATATTTATATCTCTTATAGTCTAACATTTGAACTATGGTCTTCCTTGCCAAAAAATAGTGAACATAAGCTATATATGGCTTGGGTGATTGCGATATGATGATGGATATATTTGTGATCTCCTTACTAAGTGATCAATTATAGAGGTAACCTTTCACATTGTAAACTACATCTGATTTCCTTCTCGTAGGTGAGAGTGATTGCATGAATTCACTATGATTACCTAAAGTGTTTGAATAATTTAGCATAGTGGAAGTTAGATCCATATGGTTATTCATGAAATTAAATGTATTTTATATTTTAATGCCTTTGAAGACCAATAAAATAGGACTTACTTAGGTATTTTGTGAGGAGAGGCTAAGTGTGTGATGTTAAGATGGGTGACACATGTCATGATCATAGACTAATTACACCCCAAATCAAAATATAAAACACTAATATTTATTTGATTTAATATTAATTACTTAACCACATTATACTTCCATATAATAAATACATGTGATGGGTCCATAATACCCATATGGGCCACTAAGTCACAATACTCTGATTTACATATAAAAAAATATTTGCATTGTTCACATGACCCCACATAAAAGTGCTAATGCAAAAAATGTGACTAATATCAACATTTATCAATGAACTTCATAGGTGAAAAAAACACAACCTATATAATTAAATGCAATTGTAATTTACACAATTAAAACTTGCTCAAGTTCATAATAAGGAAACTGAGTGCATGATTCTAGGGTGAGAGACACATGTCAACATCATGAATACTTAAAAACATTAAATTTTTTAATTGAAAATCACTTTTATATTAATTTAAATAAAAATAATAGTAGTACAATCCTAGTCATACAAAAAAAAAAAAACATGGCTTAAATATTTGTGATATCAATGAAAAAACATTGCAATCAAAATGCCTGATCATAGAATTATGAAGTCATGGAATTTTCCAAAACATAGTTTAGACTTTGAAGTAAAATATGTCTATGTAGATGTGATAACATATGAAAATTGATGGTGGGAGAAAATTTTTATGGGAAAGGGATATGAGAGGAAACTTTTAAAATATAAATATGAGGGAAAACCATAATGACAAATAAACATATCTTGAGTGATGGAATGGTTATGGCAACGTGAAGGATTGGTTGTTTTAAAGCAATGATTTGGTAATTTATAAAAAATGGAATAGTGGTCATAAAGTGATAGAATAACTATTTCAAAGTGATGAGATAGTGAACACTAAGCATGATAATTGTAGGAGTATAAATACAAAATGGTTGTCTCAACATGACATAATGGCTTTCCTTGAGCAATGGAATGAAGGACTTAGATCAAACTTTATTTTGATTTAAAAAATTATGTAAGACTGCTACCAAAGTGTTTGAAAATAGATTAAGGACTACTGATGTATCCAATGATATAGCCTCAATACTCATCAAAATTGTAAAAGAATATGGTTTCAAGCTAGATGTGGCCTACTTCTAAGCTCAAACACTCATATGTTGGGTCAGAGGAAGAAGACCAAATTTGGATGAGTTGAGGAAAGAAATCAGATCACTTTGGATTGATAAAAAGGTCCATATTACTCTCCTCCTCAATTACTTATTTGGTGTTTCATTCTCTTGTTTATAATATAGGGATTATTTCTTGTAAAATGGATAAAAATGGTTCATGGGCCAAATAGGCATATTTTTTAAACAATGGTCTATAGGATTTAACACTCTAATTTAAAACACATATCTCATTCCTATTTGGGTAGATCTATATGCTTTCCCCTTAGAATTTTGGGGTGAATGATTTTTTATTAAAATAGGGTATTTCATTGGAGAATATATATATTCATGGATGAACAAATAGATTAAAATTTAAATCATAGGATCCATATGAGCAAATTAAAATTAGTGGTCTTGATGGATGTGTCCATCCTAGGCCCAAAAAGTGTAACTCTTCAGTCAAGCAAGGGCTTTTATATTCAACCAATTTATTATGATAATCTTATCATCTGATGCTATGGATGCTAAAACAAATCATATAAAGATGAAATGCCCTAATAGCCATGTTAATAGAGAATCAAAATAGAAACCAAACATGTTTCAAACTATTATGAAGGACAATTCAAATTATGGTTTTTTACCAGAGTAATAACATTCCCCTTCTTCTTAAGAGGTTCATTTGATTATCCCTCCTACAAAGGTAGAGGTAGGTTCAGTTTATTCAAAGGCCTCACATTTGAATGATTGTACTCTAGGTTTTCCTATTAAGGAACTAGTGGAAAATAAGGAAGAATATTTATCAAATTTTTAGTTGAACAAGATGAAGACCTTATATCTCTTAGAGGGCCTAAGAAATCCTACAAAAAATATTGAGGATATTTTTCAACAACATTCTGATTTTGCATATTATGTGTAGATTGTCAACAACAAATTTACAACGAAATCATTTTTTAAAAAAACTCTAAGATACTATCTTCAAAGACTAAATTTAAAAATGATTTTTTTTATCATGTGTCTCTCAAAGAAGAGGTATTATATCATATTATTAAAATCAATCATAAGAAACATAAAGTGTAATATTTATATCTTCTCATGGTTGTTCTTTGGTGAAGGCTTGGTGCCTTTAATGGTTTTTTATTCTATCCTTTGTTTGGGTTGTTTAATAGCCATATCTTATCTTTTCTCCTTTGATATTCATTGTTTCATATTTATGTTTTTATGTTTTTATTATCTAAATAATGAAAACAAGACAAAATTATTGCATAATGAAGATCCAACTTTTAACAAGGTAGAACAGTAATTATAGATTTGTCTTAGTGACTAAAAATAGTAAACATGAAAAATTAAAATGTTGAATAAAAAATTGAACTTAAAAATAGGAAAAACATGATGGAACAATCACACCTTGATTAATTCTATAATTTTAATGCATATTTATAATTTGCAATCCTATAGCTTATGATGTGCCAAATTTGGAGAGTTGACTATCTAATAATAGGAATGGTGTATGCACCATTTATGCCTTAGTGGGATCATCATTACACATATTTGATTGTCATTTGTGTCCTCCCACACTTATCATATCCTGTGCTCACATTATGATTGTAATTTTTTTTTTTGGTTTACAACTAGATGTCAAAGCTATCTATAATTACATTTAATTGATATAATAGACAAAAATGTAAAATGCATTATTTTTTTTATTCTTAACTTATTTTTACATCAACTCATAAAAAAACAAATTTATGGGTTGGGCAACCTCAAAGGATTTCCAGTTTCATTTCCTGCATGCTAGAATAAAACCCCATGTAGTTATGTGTAGTATGATTGGAATCTTAAGAAAGGTTTTTTCTCCTCCTCTTCCCTATATGTGAAGAATGCAACTACATTCAATTCTCCTAAGACATTATTTTAGTACAAGAGTTTGATACATAGTCAATGAATTTTTTGAAAGTGTAGCAATAGATATGGAAAGGGATTACACAATCTTTACTTTATATGAAATTGATTTAGGTGACTTGTTATAAATAAGATGTTTTAATACATAATTTTTAATTAGACCGACTCTATAAAATAGAAATGAGTGATAATTAAGGCACATGAAATGTGGAAAAATGCAAATGGACCCACAAAGTGAAAAGGGATATGATTGGGACACATGTCATTCCCATCCTAGGATAAATAAAGGCATGGTGTTTGAGATCAGAAATATTTTAATGAATTTTCATATACATTTGAATGATCGAGGACAAAATGAAGAGTAATTTGGGATAGGAGAAATCTTATAAAGAAGCAAATATACACGGGAAATTTCACCTCAAGTTGCAATTAGAACATCAATAGGGAAACAAGATGAAAGGTTGAATATTCATATAAGAAAAGTAATTTTTTGGAATTGAAAATATTATTTTAAAAAAATCAATATTTTTATATTATCTAATACCCGTTTTGACATTAAAAATAGAATATATTTTTTGTTTATTCAATTTCATGTTGTCAGAGTGGGCCACAATCAGATCTACTAGATAGGATTGAATGCATGGAGAAACCTTGTATAGAGTAGTGAAACCTGAAAAGAATAACCCAAAAGAGGAATAAACTTATCTTCACAATAAATAAATTGTATTAAGAAGCATTAGCATCATTAGACAATAAGTACACAGGGAGGTTCCTTATATAGGTGTAAAATAGACAACTCCCAACATCTTCATGTATGTGGGATTATTTTCTCCTTAAGTAACTTTATTAAAATTAAGCAAGCTTGACTAAACCTTGTAGACAAAACCTAGTGGGATAAAATTCTACACAAACACCGTTCTCCCTATCTTAAGTGTAGCTTAGGTGGGTAGAATAATTAGGTCCTAACACAAAGGCTTGATGAGGTACCTAAGTACATAGAGATGATCCCCCATAGGAGGAAGAATATGGATCTACCCAAACCCTAAGAAGAGCTCATAAATGAAGATACTTACTCTCAGTGAAAGGTTCAATGAATATATCATAAATGTTTCCCATTATCTAGATGTAGTGGAGATCAATGACCTAATCATAAATGAGATCCTGAAGGAGATGCATGTGAATCTCAATATGCTTGGTCTATTGATGGAAGACTGTATTTTTGTAGATCTAGATTGTGCTTTGGTTTTTGTAGAAGATGACTATTGCTCATAAAAAATAGATGCCAAACTCAATAAGAATCTATTGAATCAAAATAGCCTCAATGGCAACATTAACAACTCCTCTGTATTTTGTCTCTATAGAAGATAAAGTAATAGAATTCTAAATATTGCTTGACCAACTAATCAGACTTGAATTGAGGGAGAAACTATAACATGAAATAGACTTGAGATTATGAATGTTCTCAACCAAATCTGAATCTTTATATCTAATCAAGTCAATATTTATGCTTGCTCCATATTAAATCTCAAAACTATGAGTACCGTGAATGTAGTGGAAGATCCACTTAGCTACTTTACATTGTAGATAATGTGTTTCCTACATGAATCCAAACAACATGCCCATTACTTATGAAATATCAAGTCTAGTGTGTGTAAGGTAGATGAGACTTCCAAAGAATTTTTGATACAAGGTATCATCAACCAAAGGAGATGGTAAATCAACCTTAGGATTCACAACAAATAGAAAAAGGAGTTGGAGATGGCTTAAAAGAAACCATGATAAACCATGCAAGTAAATCAAGAACATATTTGGATTGTGCAAAAGTGATCCTGGAGTTATATCAATAAATTTTAATCTTGAGAAAGTAGTGCAACAAGCCCAAGTCAATCATTGAGAACCTAGCATATAAAGTATTTTTCATTATTGTGATGGTGGATGGAGAACTCTATGATCAATAGGTCATCCAAATAAAAAACTAGAATAAATAATGAATCATACTACCACAAGATATAGACATTCAATTTATAATGGCATCTAGTGAACTCAATCGAAAGAAGAATGGAGTCTATCTTAGCATACCAAGCTCAATGAACTTGTATGATACCATAGATAGGTTTATAAAGTTTGAAAACTAATGAATATTCCAAAAATCTTTGTGGTTTTTATATGTATATTTCATCTTTGAGGTCACCATGAGAAAATGCACTCTTCAAATCAATTTGATGAACATCCCAATAATGTGTTGCATCGATAGTGAGAGTGAGTCAAATTGGGTTCATTTTGGCAACTGGGGAAAACATCTCAGTGTAGTCAATGCCAAGAACCTAACAAAAACCTTTTTCTACCAAATATGCTTTGAACTTGTCTATAGACACATCTGTTACAAATTTTATTTTGTAGATCCACCTATATTGAACAAGTTTTCCTCCCTTGGGAAGTGGGACTAAATCCTAAGGTTATTCCTATGAAATAAATTAGACTCCTCTTCCAGATAATTATCCCAATCAGGTGTGCCTTATGCTTCACAAAATGATTATGGATCAAAATAAGATGTAATGAAATCATGTGGGGCATCTTATAATTGTGAACATGTTCGCCTATTATCTAATGGATCTCCAACCCATTGGCCAACACTTTATAGTGTCTATCTATCCCAGAGAGGACCAATGCTTAGAGAGTTAGGATGGGATTCCTCATCATATGAAGATAATCTAGGAGGAGGAGGGGAATACTCATCACTACTCTCATCATCATAACTAGAAGAAGAATCAGGATCATTAAGAGGTTGATCAAGTGGATCGGAATCATCCAAACTATCATCAAATCCAAGTGCTTATAAGGATGGGTAAGAGGTGTCAAGTGTGGAATCTGAAGGACCCTCTATAAAATGAAGTGTCAAGTGTGGAATCTGAAGGACCCTCTATAAAATGAACACTCCTCTTAATGAATAACTCATTAGTGGTGGGATGGAGAAGCATGTATCCCTTAACACCTTTAGGATATCTAACAAAGATGTAAGACTAACTTTGAGGTTCTAATGCCTTACATTTCTTCTTCAGAATGTGAGCCATAATAGGTGATCCAAACACTCAAAAGTGTTCTACTATGGGTTTCTAACCCACTCCAATATTCAAAAGGAGTGACACCTTTTAATGATTTTAAAGTAACTTCATTCTAAATATAATAAGTAAAATTGATGGCCTCAGCGCAATACTAACCTCAGCACAATACTAAGGTACAAGAGACTAGGAGTGTAGCATACAATTGACCATTTCATTCAAGGACCTATTATTTCACTCTGCAACACCATTCTATTGAGGACTATATGAAACTGTATGATGTAGTTCAATCCCCTCTGATGTACAAAATGTCTCAATATAGTTACTTACATACTCACCACCATTATTGGTGCACAAAATCTTGATGGCTTTGCTTTTTATGCCTCTAAATATATCAAAGGTGCCTATAGTTTTCAAATAACACTTCTCATTTTATAATTCTAGGAATTCAGAGCATGAGTAGCAGGTTTTGGAAAATTATGTTACCTGTGGTGAAATAGCAGTAGAGTAATGTTTAATTATTCCAAAAAAATTATATTAATTGATGTTTGGGAGAAATCATGGTTCAAATATTTGAAAAGTGTAAGTATATATGCTAATACTAGTGAATTTTTATCAAAGTTTAAACTACAGACTAATAAAAATGGATATTTATAATGAAATCTAAACTAAAGTGATCTAGTTATAAAAGAAGCAAAAGAGAAGGGTAGGGTAGAAAGAGAATGTGTGATTGTTGATCCTTGACTTGATCATTATGGAAAAGTTTCAATTGCAACTGAACATGCATTTAACCAATATATAATGTAAAATAGCATAAGCTCAACTCTCACCATACACTAGGAAAATATATAGGAATAATTGAAAACATACAAGTAAGAACTAGATTTACTTTTAAGGATTTGTTACCAAATTCAAATAGCATTAGCACATCTAAATAAAAAATAAATAAAACAAATCAAATTCAATATTCTTCAACTAATCTACCATAAGCACAAATTAGTAACCCTATATCATAGATGCAAATTCAAAATTCACGAAACCATTCAAATTCAAGATTTAGAACCAACAATTTAGAGAAAATCTAAATTAACAATTGACACAACAAATTTGGACAATCTTTACATAATTTATTGATTGTATTAATTTCTCAAAGTATATAAATTTTGATCAAAAATTCTCTCCCCCTTTTACAAAATGGTAGTACTACCTTTTATAGGAGGACACGACATTATATAGATAAGTTACAAGATACAAATGTACAAGAAGTAAGGACAAGTATCCTTTTTATACAAAGTTTTAGAATACACTTGTTTTTCTAAAATAGATTGAACTAGAAGCAAATATGCTAACAGACTAGCATATGCCTTTACAAAAAAATATTCCATTTTCAAAATGTTACAATGCTTTTATTTAATGAAATATTAATTAATTGGTGGGCCCTACACTTGAGAACTTTATTTTTACTATTAAGGATATTCATGGTGTTATGTTGTGGAGCTAAAAGCTTCACCAGGATGCAAACAGGAGAAGTTAAGGAGGATCCAGAATTGTGGGAAGTTGCAAAATCATTGGCAGGAAAAATGGCATTGGTCTGATCAACCGACGTCGGTCAGATAGCAAGAGGAAGCAACCGGCGTCGGTCACCTATCGGCCAACATCGGTCATGGAGGAGCCGACGTCGGCAGCCTGTACGAGAACAAGCAGTTTACATGACGAATCCGGGAGAGTCTATTTTTGGACTGCTAGTTTGCATGTTGAAGGCTAGTCATAGTCTTGAGTTGCGAGTCTAATTATTGTAATTAGGTTAGTCTAATTATTGTAAGCATGAGATCTATATATGGACTCATGGGCTGTATTGTAAGGGTGTGCTAGAAAGCCATTGGGCTTGTAGAGAGAGCTAGTGTAGCTCCTCCTAGTTCCATAAGGGGTGTTGAGTGTGTATGATCAGGGAGAGTTGCAAGGTCTGCAAGGTCTAGGAGCTGATCCACCGGGGTACTAGTTAAAGAATCATAAGGACTTGGTGAGGCAAGGACAAGGGTTCTTTAGTTGTGTAGAAAGACATCTACATGGTGAGTATGATCTAGTTATTTGCAGGTAGCAGCAGAGTGCAGGGGATCTACTTGGAGTGCGTGGAGCACTAGATTACTGGCAGTGAAGGATACTGATTGGTTGGAGAGGTGAACATCAATTCTATATTGGAATTGATTGTTGTGACCAAGAGAGAGAGGGAAGAAGATCTTGAGGAGGGGCGAACCTTTGAGGTGGAGGAAGAAGTGGCATCTTCCTTATTGTATATTCTTCTGAGTGATTATTAATACAATTGTGTATTGTCTCTCAATTCCTGTGTTGTTTCATATTTCTAGTTACTTTATATTTCTGGTTAAATTCCGTGATTAGTTGCTAATACGAGAAGTAATCATATGTGCTCTAATTGTGGTGGAGCAAGATCCTGACAAGTGGTATCAGAGCCTTGGTTGTAGGTTCAAGAGCTGATACCAACAAGTGGTATCAGAGCTTTTGGTTGGGTTGACTAATAGGTGGTTTCAGATCTGGTAGTGTTTGTTGATTACAGGTCACTCACAGGGGTTTTAGATTGAGTGGGAGTATAGCAATGGCAGAAGATAGTAAGCTACGAATGGAGAAACTGAATAGCACGAATGGTCTGATTGATGGAAAGAAAGAGCAGGTAAAAAGAGATCGTTGGTCGGTAGCAGATCAGCTTGTGGAAGCATATGTTGCAGGTAATATTGCATAGGATGTTCTGGATAAAGTGGAATCTTTGTTTACAGATTCTTTTGCCTCTTTTCATGCAGCCCGAAATAGAGCATCTTTTCATGGGTATGGCTTTGGAGACCTTGGAGAGACTTATTTAGGGGTTGGAGAGCCTTGTCAATTTATTGATGAAGGGGAAGTGAAGCTGAAATTGCAGACGGATGACACACAGTGGTTGAAGGAAGTCATGCAGGTACCAGTCTTGGAGATGAGTCTAATTTCTTCAAGAAATTTGGGTGATGAGAGATGCACTATAACTCTCACAACGGATACACTTGAATTAGATGGTGGTAAGAAAGTAGGTATCCTTTATCTATCTACTTATATTGTTGATTCACCTTCTGTTGCAGAGATGTGGCTTTATAGGCTTGGCCACATATGTAGGAGGAGAATGCAGGTTTTGAAGTGGAGGTTAGATGTCTTTGACAAGCTAAAGAACTGGAAAGCCTTGGTGTTTATGGAGGAGATGATGGACAGATATCAGGGGAGGAAGCTAAATTATTTTGAGCAGAGTAGGGTTGATTTGATTAGGATTTTGATCCATGGAGAGCTCGCAGGTAAAAATTTATCACTCACAAACGAACACAGGTACCGGCGTCGGTTAGACAGTAACCAACGTCGGCAATAGGAAAACCGACGTCGATCATGAAGGAACTGACGTCGGCAGGAGGGACACTAGCATCGGCCAAAGAAACGACGTTGGCAGTCAAGTTCAGTACAGGGAGCCGACATCGGTCGGAAGCAGACTGGGAGATGGCCGAGATCGATCACTGGTACGGATAGTGGGTGGACAGCAAGTCTCAAACGCTTATGTTGAGGTCAGAAATGGTAAGTGAACCTCATATTCATTGTTCACCTTCTTTATATTGCTTTTTTGATAGTCAAGAACCAAGGAGATGGAAGAAGCAATGCAGGTAGAGTCCAGATACAGTGGGAGCTTGGCATGGATGAGGAGTGTGAGTCCTTGGAGAAGAACCAAACAGGTATTTGTTGGTAGATTTGTCAGCAAGAAGTAAGCACTGAGAGATGGAATGGATTCCCATGTTAAAGAAGAGAGTGGACGGATACAAGAGACAGAAGGCCAAGGCATATGGTCTTGAAGAAGCTGCAGAATAGTGGTACAGGTTTTGACAGGTGGATGACTAAACATGGCTTCAGTCAATGTCAGTGTAACTATTGTGGTCTTATCTTACTAGGTGGATGATGATTGCAACATCATCTTGGTACTGTATGTGGGTGATTTACTAGTAGGTTTGTACATACAGGGATTTGCTGAGCTAAGGGTAAGGTTAGTTCAGAGGTGTGTCATGAAGAATTTGAAGCAGCAAAATTCTTTGGCATAAGAGACATGGAGATTTGATCTCCAGTGGGAGCTGATGTGAAGATGGTGTTGGCGGGGTTCATGATGCAGGATGCAGAATCGAAAAGCACACCAAGGGCTGGACAGTTCAAGCTTAGCTTGAAATAGGGTTCGAAATCACATGAGGTCTAGTGTAGACCTGAGTTTTCCCAAGTAGTGGGGGTTGTCAGAAAGTATGGAGCCAATTCGGGGAAGGAGTACTGGAGGGCAGTTCAGTGGGACTAGCAGCAGGGTTTCTTGTTATGTAGGGTAAAGTTCTTCACTACATGGATATGTAGGTTCGGATGTGGCAGGTTACTTGAATGACAGGTGTAGCATCACAGGGTGTGTGATGGTCGGTCTTCAGGGTTGATCTTGAAGAGGAATACAAGCTAGGGAATAATTTAGACAGTGTATAGGTACAGGTATAGGTGTAGCTATTTATCTCCAAGTGGGAGATTGTTATGTTGTGGAGCTAAAAGCTTCACCAGGATGCAAATAGGAGAAGTTAAGGAGGATCCAAAATTGCGAGAAGTTGCAGAATCATTGGCGGGAAAAACGGCGTCGGTCTGATCAACCGACGTCGGTCAGATAGCAAGAGGAAGCAACCGACATCGGTCACCTGTCGGCCAACATCAGTCATGGAGGAGCCGACGTCGGCAACTTGTGCGAGAACAGGCAGTTTGCATGACGAATTCGGGAGAGTCTATTTTTGGACTGCTAGTTTGCATGTTGAAGGCTAGTCATAGTCTTGAGTTGCAAGTCTAATTATTGTAATTAGGTTAGTCTAATTATTGTAAGCATGAGATCTATATATGGACTCATGGGTTGTATTGTAAGGGTGTGCTAAAAAGCCATTGGGCTTGTAGAGAGAGCTAGTGTAGCTCCTCCTAGTTCCATAAGGGGTGCTGAGTGTGTATGATCAGGGAGAGTTGCAAGGTCTGCAAGGTCTAGGAGCTGATCCACCAGGGTACTGGTTGAAGAATCATAAGGACTTGGTGAGGCAAGGACAAGGGTTCTTCAGGTGTGTAGAAAGACATCTACATGGTGAGTATGATCTAGTTATTTGCAGGTAGCAGCAGAGAGTAGGGGATCTACTTGGAGTGTGTGGAGCACTGGATTACTGGCAGTGAAGGATACTGACTGGTTGGAGAGGTGAACATCAATTCTATATTGGAATTGATTGTTGTGACCAAGAGAGAGAGGGAAGAAGATCTTGAGGAGTGGTGAACCTTTGAGGTGGAGGAAGAAGTGGCATCTTCCTTATTGTATATTCTTCTGAGTGATTATTAATACAATTGTGTATTGTCTCTCAATTCCTGTGTTGTTTCATATTTCTAGTTACTTTATATTTCTGGTTAAATTCCGTGATTAGTTGCTAATACGAGACGTAATCATATGTGCTCTAATTGTGGTGGAGCAAGATCCTGACACATGGATTTTTGATGATGTTCATTAACAAGCTCCAAGTCCACAGCCAGTTTTAGGAGACACTCTTCCTCTTTGTTAGCTAGCTCATTCAATTCCCTATCATTTTGAGCCGCAACTTCTTTGATTTTTTTGGCCTCAACTATCCTTTCTCCTACTTTAAAGATCATGTCAAGGATTATACTATTGTCTACCCCAAACTATCCTTGACTCTTATTTCAAGTATCACCAAATTATTCTTGTGCTTGAATTCACCATCCTTCATGATGCCTAAGACATTGGCCTATTTAGGGTCAGTGAGCACTGTCCCAAGGAATTGTTCAATCATTCCCATTATCTCCTTATCATCGTTCATTAGTCTCTCTAGTTCTTGTGACCAGGCATTTAAACTTTGGACATTGTCAATAAAAATTCCTAGAACTACATTCAAATATCCCAAACTAATTATTTTGAACCTAGGGATCTGACTTTCAACCTAAATGTTGATTAATCTTGTTATTTTTTCCTCTAAATCTTGCCATTGGGATATTAGACCATTAGCCACTATATTCTACTACACCAATGCAATCTGCCTTAGCTTCATTATTTTTAATGCATCAAATATGTCAAACAAGGATTCATCTGGCATCTTGATCATTGCCTCAGGAATTGATAAGATAGCTTGTGTTTCCAAATTATCCTTTTCTTTTTTTAGGTTATAGATCCTTTTATTCATGCCCCTGATGCCAAATCTAACTTGAGATGAGTGACCCTCAGTCAGTTCTTCAATGTCCTCTACATGGATGGGGTGTTCACCAGGTCTCAGACCTCCAACTAGAGTTAAGCCTACAAATGGCTCAACCTTTTGAAAGGCGAATTCTTCAGTCCCCACCATGGCCTTTCTAGTTATCACTCTTTCTAATCCTGTTGTCTCAGGATTGAATTGAATAGTGGTAGTTAGCTCTATGTATTTTGGAGGTTCAACAACATCCATCTTTATGCCACTTGATGCTCTTGAAGCATCCATTGATTTGTTGTCTGACACTATAGTGGTCACTATTATTCTCTCTTCCTCATCTATCATCAAATCTCTTATCCATGGCTTGACATCATCATATACATCAATATTGTTAGTTTGGGTCAAGGCCCATGAGTGGGACAAGGAGGGGATCTTCTACATTTTCCCATAGATGAACAAATCAGGAATGATTAGTCCATGGATGAGGTATTCATCACTAAATAAGTTGATTTCACTTGTAGGGTGAGTGAAAGTCAACTTGGGCTTATTTTGCCCAACTAGGACTATGGCCAATTCTACCTTTCTCTTTTTCAATAGTGCCATTGGGACTAGATCTAGGGTAACCTATTTCCCTTTTTTTTCTCAGCCTCCTCTATTTGGGCCTGAGATCCTTCAAAATGTTCTTCTTCTTCATCAAATCCATATGCCTCAGCAAGGATCTTGAGGACATCTTCCACTATCTCTTCAGGATCTAGAGCAATCATGTCTAAGAATTCAATGGGGGATGTTGGTCTTAGAGGTAGGGCTAAGGATGATGGTCCCTCACCAGGTCTTTGTTATAGCTTTTCCTTTCTAGGACCTTTTGTAATCTGTGCTTGGGGATGTGGTACTTCCATTTGTGATTTCTCTTGAGGGGGCCTTGAAGGACCAAGTAGAAAATAGTACTATATGGGTTCCATTTGCCATATATCTCTTAAGGGATTCTCATTATTGGTTAGTCTATGCTCAAGTCTGATGTTGTGTCCCTTAAGCCTAGCCAATATTTCTTCAAAATTGTTTTCTTTAATATATAAGGTGTCATAGACATCGATATGGTGCTCATATAATAGATTGGGAAATTGTTTGGATTTCAAATGTGTGGAGATAGTGCCCTTAGGGTCCCACTGCTTCAACTCAACTAGTTGAAATCTAAAGGAGCCTTTGTGTCTAAAAATAGTGTCCACATATTTCCAATCTTGTAAAATAGTTCATCCAATTATCAAAGTAAAGGGATGGAGGATGCCATTCCTTTTTTCTTTGCATACCCCATCAACATCATAAAGAAGTTGATATACAATTTCTTACTCTAATAGTTTGGTGGGAACATAGATAGGCAACTTGTTAGTTTGAATCAAAATCCCTTCAATTTTGATTATAGTACCATCTAGATATAACCAGATGTCTCCCATTATCTCTACATATTTCTTGATTAGAGGGCTAATCCTGGGCATGGGAATCCTTTTAATGGCTTCTACTAAAGTGGGATAGACACAATCACAAATGAACTGCATGGTGTGTCTATATTTGAAAATGTGTAGTTTGGAATAATGGTGGTAGACTATAAATCTACCCTCAGGTGACTAGTTTTTTATATAAGGGATATTTGGTGAAGGCTAGCAAGACATCCATTATATAGGATATCATGAAGAATTGGTTACCAATTTTATTCTTAATGGCTATGAATTGTCATTCTAGATGGATTTTGATCATCTCTACAATTGGGGGAGTAAGATCTTTCTCTACCATGAAATAGACATAAGATACCCAACTCTTATTGACATATGTGGTGGATGAGGACCTATATATTATATTCAATAGATTCATAATTACTCTAATCCCCTCTCTAAATTGAGAAACTAGGACTCTTCCTGTAGGTTCCTAGATTACATGGCTCTCTTGGAGTAGCCATGGCCTAAGGATGGTGTCTAAATCATTCTTGCCAGTCCATTATTTAATGGTGGGTAAATCCACCTAGGGTTTTCCTAATTTTTAATATCTTTCAAAAACCAATGGGGAAATGTATGAAATTATACTAGAGCTTCCTTCATGAATTATCTAACCTTGTTAAATTCTATAGTCTTTAAAAATGAGAGCAAGGATGTCAATGCAATGGAGTACCTCAGGTTTAGAAGTAGCATGGTGAAGACTAGACATTTGGACTATAACTAGGACATCATACCTCTGACTCACAATGGCAATATTTTGTTCTTCCTTAGTCATGGATTTCATCTCTTTAATGGTCCAAAAGAGCTTAGACCAGTTCATATTACCCATGTTTAATACTATAGTGTCCAAGTCTATGTCTTTAAAAACCCATCCCTCATTATTTTTAGATAAATACAACTCTGTCTTATCCCTTTGTTGTTGTTTCTAGGTTACCATGGATTACCAAACTTGCAAATTTCTCATAATCAAATTGAAAATGGTTCCTAGGTTAATTCTTCTTACTCAAATTATAATTGAACTCATTTTAGATTAATTGTGATAAATCTGAGTTCAAACTAGGGCCTTTTATGCAAGTTTTAAGGATTTTTAAAGCTTTAATGGTGATGGCTTATTCAGACTTAGGCTCATTCATGCCTCAGATTTGATTTTGACCTTTGCCTTTATACATTTGCCCTTTTGAACTCAAAAAATCTTATATTTTGTAACTTTGTGCTTGTGTGGCACTTATTTGGCATCTATCTCACAATTTTCATGGAATTTTTCATAAATGCCTTCATAGCACTAACCATCATTTTTTTAAAATTTGGCTTTTATTTTCCACTATTTAATTATCATCTAAGGATCAATGTGGGCCATTGATTGTGATCTAGTATCTCATATTTTATTCATCATCTTGGCATCCAACCCCATGGTTATGCCACTTGGCACCTTCACAAGATTTTTGAGTTTTGTATCCTACACCAATCATATATTGAATGTGTGTCAACCATGTGTCGAGCTCGTAGGCTCTTGGAGCTCTATTGAATAGTATTTGATGATTTCATGCCATTGGATCATCTGGTCCTGATGAGGCATGGGTCATTTATCCTACAAGATGCATGAAATTTAATCAGTGCATGATCATATAAAGGAACTTAGGCTAAAATATTTTAAGCTAAGTTTATTTCATGTTAATAAAGATGCCATAGACTTAGGTTAAAATATTTTAATCTAATTTTTTAGCATGATATCAAATGACCATTTGAATTATGTATAACATGTCCTTTAGTCTACGTAAAATATTTGAAGAGATTAAATTTGATAGCCTCATAGACGTTAATGATGGCCTCACAGGTGTCAAATGATGTTCACAAGAATGTCAAATTTAAGCTCTTAAAGTTCTTTAGGTTTGGTGGGTTTAAATTTGATAGTATCATGGACATCAATGATGACCTCACAAACATCAAATTATGTTCATGAGAATGTCAATTTTAAGCTCATCAAATTACTATATTCCATAGATATCAGATTCAATTCACTCCATCTAATCAAGAGCCGTGATGAGGTGAGAGTCATCAATCATGATCTGAGCAGTTGCACACCATTGGTTCACTTTAATGTGCATGATAATTTGTTATCAAGATTTAAATGTGAGAGTGTTGTATGGTGATTCTATCAGGGTTTTTGAGATTTTGAATTTTTAGCATTGTGTTCACTCTGTCTAATCTAGAGCTGTAATGAGGCAAGAACCATCGATCATGATCTAGATGCTCATACATGATTAGTTTGAAGGATTAAATGCTCAAGTTTTTTAGGATTTCTTCACTTCATCAGATCATCCCTTTACAATGAAGCAAAAATCATCAGATTTGAAAAGAAGCAAGACATTTAAATTAGTACTTGGGTAGATAGAAACTTAGGCTAAAGCTTTAAGACTAGGGTCTCATTTGCATTGATAAATACGAATGAGAACTTAGGGTTTAAATTTTAGGTTAAAGTTTTTAACAAAGGGGACCATGCTAAAATTAAAGGACCCTACTAGTATAACATTGGACCACATTATAAATATAAGGAACAAAGCAAGAAAATAAAGGGGACTAAGCATAATTTTTAAGCTAAGGTTTGGTCATGTTAAAAAACATGATCAAGCCTAAAAATAAAAATTTGGGATTAAGTCCAATATAAATTTAAAAAATTCCTTCCAAAAGTGTTCTCACCAATATTTAAATCAAGGAATTAAACTAGGTTTTTCTAAAAATGAGTCTGAATCTAAGCCTAAAATTTCACAAACCAAAGGCTAGTAAAACCTTGAATGAAGATAAACTATGAGGGTCCAAGCATGATCCATTAATAAGGGCTCCATAGAACCTATAAATTATCAAATGAAGGGAAACTATTAGCAATATTAGGTAACCTCAAAGTAAAACCATAAACCTATAGGCCAAATTTATTAAAGGAGATGATCTTCAAATTCTAATAATGTTTAAAACATGCCATGCTTTCATTTTAAGGTTAAAATATCTCAAGGGTCCCAATTTTCAAAAAAGAGGGTATTTTGACCTCAACATTTACCTAATTATTTCTCTATAAATGCATTTAAGTCTTTAAATGATCAAAGACCTCAAATGTTTGCTTAAGAAAGTATACCTCAAATATTCATTGATGAAGGTAAGCATGTAATTAATCCTATTGAATGAAGGTTTTGGAAATGGGACAACAATTTCATTATGAACAATATCCAATATTTGTTTAGCTCTCCATGATTTATCCTTGTCATACTTATCCTTAGGATGCTTAATAAGTATGCAACCATATCAAACTCCATCAAAAAACTTAACTTGTGATAATTCTAAAACCATGTCTTGATCACTGAGTTGCTCCAAGTAGTCATAGTTTAGATGGACAAACCACTCATGCCATAGTTTACTCACCTCATATGAATGAGTGAGAAATGCAACAGAGGATTGATTAGGAGAAAAATGTGAGAAAGTATACAACCTATATTGGTAATCTACTTTACTAAATTCAATAATGGAGTCACTGTTAACTTCCCTAATAGCCATAGAACTGGGTGTAAACTCAACTCTCTTTCCTGAACCGATGTGAGTGATTTGGTAAATAGATATGATATTGATGGATAAAGAGGGAACACATAGAACATCATGAAATGTCTAATCATTTAACTAAATTGATTCACTCCCACTAATTTTTGTACAAGTATCATCAACCAATAAAATCAAAGACATAGATCAAAGCTCCACAGATTAGAACATGTCCTATGATGAATCCATGTGGTGTGATGCATTAAAATCAATAATCCATGTGGAAGGTTAGGATGTAACTACAACAAGTTATTTTCCCTTATCTTTGGCCCTCTTACTATCTTTGGCCTTAGAATACCCTTGTGATGACGAACTTTGAGTGGAAGAATAAGGGACATTGATATTGTATTTCTTGAGTATTTTTTTTAGTTGGTCAATCTGCTTCTTCATGCATTTGGCTTCATCATGCCTAAATTTCTTGTAATATCCACATGTGATTCACTCTTTATTGGATTTCCTATGTGAATAGGACTCTATTGACTATTTTGTATTAACATCATATATATGACCCCTTCTTTACTCTGGGAACTCCTTATTCTATTTCTTCTCCTTGATACTAGAAGTCTTCTATTTATCATGACTCACAATTAAGGTATAAGATTTGGAGGACTTTAGTGTATCCATTTGAATGAACTTATCTTGTTCCCAAGTCAAGTCAGCAACAAAGTCATCTAAGGATAATATGGTCCATGTAGCTCCAAAGGCAAGCCTAGTGGCATGGAATGTAGAAATGAATACATAATAGTCATATCTCAATTCAAAAAAGATGGAAAGAATCAATTGATCATCATTTTTGTCAATTATACATAGTTTTAACTATAACAAGTGATTTGAATGTGGTAAAAAATTCTTGAATCATATCAAAGTCATCTAGGCTCAAACTGATGAGCTCATTCTCTAACTCATGACCCCTTATTTCATCCTACTTTCCAAAGAGTTTATCCAATAACGTCCACATTTGATTTGGATTTGTTGTCTATTTGATATGAGAAAACAAGTCAAAAGACATAAATAGGCACAATATATTATAGGCTTCATCACTTTGATTATACCACATCACTTTCCCTATATCAGGTGTCAGTTCAATTTTTGTAACCATCATGATTCAATGTAAGCCTTTGGTCCTCAATATAATTTACTTTCCACTTGTGATAGTTGAATGGTGTAAGAAGCAGAATGGAACTGAGATCCATGGTGTAAAAATGAAATATTTGTTGAACCATGTGTGATATAGACTGGTAATATAACAACCTTCTAAATCTATACAGGTTTAAATTTATAAGGCACAATAATATCATCAATGCATAAATATTTAAAAAAAACATGCACTTTTAAAAAAATAACTTCAAAAGGAGCATCTGGTTGAAAGTTATGCTCATTTGAAATTTTCTTACTTGTTAAAAAATGATGTTCTCCACTTTGCATAAATTGAAAAAATTGGGTGTGCAAGAGTTTGCAAAAAATTGGTGGCAACTTCCTAAAAAAGCTTATGCCTTCTTGGAGTAAAAGTTAATCAATTTTTCATTTGTCATGACTAAGAGCTTAATCCCAATATGACCAAGGGCTAAGACTAAATTTGGGTGCTCCCCGCTATCACTTTGATTGATGTGATTGATGTGTGTGTTGCACCATCCTCCAAATGGCCCCTTTTTGAAAATGGATAGTGTCACACCTTACAAACACAAATTTGATAGTAATGCACACATCACTAAAAGGAGGAGACCCTAGCCCTAAAATTGATGGTCTAGAGACTGTCACCATGAGTGGTGACCAGTAGCATTTTTTGGAACATGGGCAGTCTATTACATGTGGATGGAGTAAGAAGGACATCCCTGTGAAGGTGTGGATGCATGGAGGGCATAGCCCTTCGATAATTCTCATTGTCATGAATTAGGTGGTTGGGTCAGTTAGCCTTCAACCTTTTTAGAGGCACAAACATCTAGATTTCCATGTTGTAGGTGATTAGGCCAGCAGACCTTACCTCCCATGAAAATGCAAGGTGTAGACATTCACATTCTATCTATTGGGTAGAGCCAATGGGCCTTGTGCCCCACAAAAGCATAGATTCACAATGGGCACGTGTGCACTTCTAAGGGTCAATTTGGATATCCTTCAAATTCATGGATGTGTAAAACTATACATGTATTTTTGGAGCCACATCACCATGCAGATGAAGGCCTAGGTGGATAAAAACAACCTAATTTTTTTTTACATCCATAATTTTGTAGAAAAATGTACAAGAAGAACCCAAATCTTTGAAAATTTGTACAACCTTATGCAAATATAGAAAAGACTCACTTCGTATTTTTTAAAACCCATAAAACATTTTTAATTTTGAGTACCAGATCATATGAAATCTACATATTTTCAAAAAACACCTTTAAACCCTCCAAAAATGATGAAAATTTGATTGTCACAAAACTAGGTTGTGTTTATAAGCAATCCTAGGGTTTTAATACCTTTTGAATCCAAAAACACTATCTATTTTTGATTTAGAGAACTTAGTTGTATAGATCTGTATAGATTTTTAATAAATCCCACGAAACCCTTGAAAACTAAAATCAAGAAAAACACTTGGACAAGTCGAATGTTATATCTCATAACAGGAATAATGGCATTCAGCTACTATCAAATCTTTAATACCATGTCAGATTGGACAATAATCAAAAATAATAGATAGGATCGAAGGCACCGATAAAACTTAAATGGAGTAATGAAGCCTAAGAAGAACAACTCAAAAGAAGAATAAACTTATCTTCATAATAATCAAATTGTATTAAGAAGTATTAGCATCATTAGCCAAAAATAACATAGGGAGGTTCCTTATATAGGTGTAAAATAGACAAGTCCCAACATCCTCATGCATGTGGGATTATTTTCCCCTTTAAAACCTTTATTAAACCTAAGCAAGGTTGACTACACTATGTACACAAAACTGAGTGAGATAAAAATCTATACCAACACATGTTGGAGTGTTTCATGTATATTCACACACACACACACACACACACACACACACACACACACACACACACACACACACACACACACACATTAAAAATAATTCAACTTTAATCAAAGAAAGAGATCAATAAGCAAAAAAATAATATTGATATAAGACTTTACATTATATATATATATATATATATATATATATATATATATATATATATATATATATATATATATATATATATATATATATATATATATATATAATGTAAAGTCTTATATCAATATTATTTTTTTGCTTATTGATCTCTTTCTTTGATTAAAGTTGAATTATTTTTATAGTATTCATCATTTTTTGGATTTGTCACATATCATAATGATTAATTACTCTATTGCTTTCTTTATAAATTTTTTATTTAAGTGGTCCCAACCTAGTTCCACCATTATGTTAGGTTAGGAAAGATCTTTCTAGAGTAAAAAGGGCTCCAAACTCCACCATATGCCTGAGATATTATGATATTTCGATTAAATTCACCAAACAAAAAAAGGAAAAATTCAATATGATATTCAAATAGACTTTGATTTTAATATTAAAATTATCCTTTGATAATCGAATGAATGTAAAATTTAAAATCTCGTATTAATTATTAACTTATCATTAATATTATATTTTTCCACCTTCCTTGATTACTATTATATCTAACATAATTATTATTTTTTAAAATTAAAAAATAATATAAAAATTAAATTTAAAAATTATGAAATAAAAATATATAACACAATTCAATCCAGATCAACTATTCATAAAATTTCTAAATTGAAATAAATTATTACCAATATGTAGTTGGGGAGGGCAACGTAAATGACAAGACAATAATGTTAGAAAATAATAGCTGTTATGTTGATACCCCTGAGACCCCTCACCTAATCGTTGAAGGGAACAACAAAATTAATATTAAACAAAATTATCACACACATTTAAAAAAAAGTGGGAAAAAGGTAAACTATTTTTCTTGGTTGTGAGCTTTTGTTTTGAAAACGTTATAGCAACCCCAAATTCTTATCCAATAGGGCATATCTCAGTGGATAATTATTATTAATGTTTGAAGGAAATGATATCACAAGGATTTGTTGGTAGATTGTGAATTGATGGCTAAATCAATTTATTTCCAAAGCTATGTATATCCATTAGGGTTATATGTCCATACAACAAACATTATTTTTATACTTTCAATTACTTTGCATTCCATTTTTTAAAATTGATTTTTTTTTTTTTTTTTTTAAAAATGATAAACAAACGTTATGTCCTTAAAATCAAATAAAATGTATATTTTTTTAATTTTTTTTTTTGTCATTTTACATATTTCTTAAAACCATTTCATTTCATATTTTCAATTGCTTTACATTCCATTCTCTTAAATTGAAAATTTTTGATAAAAATGATACTCAAACAAATGTCATGCCCCTAAACCCAAATAAAATGTATATTCTTTTTATAATTCTACATATTTTTTAAAACAATTTCATTATAATCAAGTGTTGTTTGAGTAGTTTTGTTGAACCCATCTAATCCTTCCACTTTTTTATTTTATTTTTCAAGTTATTTTCAATGATATGATTTTGAAAAGATTACCAACTAAAACAATGAATTCGTTAAATTAAACGATTACTTTAGTTTTGAAACCTATTATTCGTTTCCATTAATTACACATATCAAATTCACCTAAAATTTTGTTTCATTAAGATCATTAAAAAACAATGCAATAATTAATATTAATGTAAATGACATTATAGGATTCCTAAGGTAATCATTGCAAGTTTAGATAGAGGAGTTTTACTTAGCCATTTTAAACTATCACTTTCTTACCCTAATATGATATATTATCTTTTTACTAATCATTCTTTTTTTATTTTTTTTCATTTTAAAAAAATGTGATTTTTTTTTAATGATATGGTTTTGAAAATAAAATTATTTAAAAATTGGAAGGTTACATTGATGAAGTAGTTCTTTTGTTATGCTAATATTTCTTTCATGCGTACCATTGAATTGGCTTTTGATTTTCTATCACTCTAATGTGTTATATTATAGCCCATATATTGCCTACGGGAGTTGTATTTATTACTTTTTATGGTTTCTCACCTTTGGACAAGACCAACTTATTTAATAACTTCTCCTCATTCTCTTTTGTTTGTTTCAACTATAGATAAAAATGGTGGAACATCGAGTAATGGCCCCTTACAAGCACCCAAAGAAGTTTGTCCTAAAGGTCTACCATAAAGTAACTCTTTGGAACCTAATTTTATTTTGTCTATTTCATAATTTAAGTCTACTTGTCAATGGCTAGATTAATTTTGTTTAATAGAATATTTTGTGGGTCGAATTCCCTCTGAAAATATGCTTAGATCATGGGTTCAGGGACACTAGGCAACCCATGGCATTAATCTCAGGAACATCCAAAATATGACCAAGGGTTTTTTCTATTCCACTTTATTGACCCTTCCCATGCAGGAGGTATCCTCCATAGGTCAGCCACATGGTATGTTAAGAACTAGCTCATGGTTCTCTCCCACTGGACATGAGACTTTGTTGTCTCAAAGCACACTGCTTTCAAGGTCCTAGTTTGGGTTAAATTTCTTAAGTATTTTTCTCCCCTACTAGCATTTTATTCACCAGATAGCTTCCTCCATAGGTCAAGTTGTCTATCATGAACAAAATAGGTTCTAATCTGCTAGACCACAAAAGCAGGTTTGTGTAAAAATGGACCTTTCCTAGGACCTCAAGGAGTTTGTGGAAATCCAAGTGGGAGATGTGAGATACTCCTAGAAAATTTTGTATATCAACCTACCCAACACCTATTTCTACTACCAAGCCATCGATCATACGATTCAGGATTTCCCCCATCAGTTAGCTTGTAACAATGCACCCAACTGCTCATCCTTTCTTCATAACCCTTCTCTATAAGCTATAAAAACGCTAGTTGAGGATAGTAGGACTACGGTAGGAAAGAAGAACATCTGCACTAAAGCTGTGAGCTCAAGTGCAAAAAATCCCAAAGGAGGCACGCTGTCAACAAGTAATGTACTGCAAGACCAGGCTCCTAGTGAGAAAGAGCCTTCTCAAAC